>JAZDUA010000109.1:2117500-2415000 GCA_038098605.1 Gryllus longicercus | reverse complement strand
TTATATGGGCGTTACCAATAGTACCAGAAGGAATGCGTTGTTGTGGCGCCATCAGTTGTTAGTTGTAAACCACTCAAAATTAATTTTTTAAAGCAATATCTCAACGAAAGTCGACATTATACGAATTACAAAATCTAGGAACCGTTTGGTTCGGTTTACACCTACGAGCAAGGGTATTTCTATAGTACGGAACTCATGTGAATGAGAGCAGGAAATTCTTCTGCGCACGACGACTTGCATTTATGCTGCGGACGTGCATGTGCATATACATATAATTACGCGATATGGACATGCACGACGTTTCTCTTGTAGAAGGACCGAATGACGGAGTGTTCGTTAAAATCATGTTCTTTTCTCCGGAGATGTTAGGGTTTCCTCTTTAGGTGTTCTGTGTTTCATTTGTTTTTATTTATTTTTGTCAACTCACAGTAAAACCTGTACGTGACGTATGGGAGAGAAATTCAATCTGCGCACGTATTTTTGAGATCCAAAATGTCTTTCCCAAATATTAACCATAAGTAGTATAATGATAAATACATGTACCAACAAAGCGAGGTTAGCAACATTTGAAAAACTACATTCCCCCCCGAGAAATAGAAAAAATATTTACATTAATTTGATTTGATCTTTTACTATTGCTAACAAAATTGTAACACACAACCCCACATCTACTCCTACGACAATTAGAAAAATGAGATCTCAAAAGAACGTGCGAATAGTGAAGCTACATTTATGGCCGTGAGTCTATCTCAGCAAGTGCTTAATGAATCAGGGAAACTGGACGAAAACCTAATCGAGATAATTAAAATTTTTCCTGTAATCTAAATGTTTGGGTACTATAGGATTAGCTTCTTCAAATTTTTATGCCATATCTCCGGCGCGAATATATGTTTAGAAAATATACTCAAAGCTGTTAGAATTTGAAAGAATTCTGAATGCCAAACATAACGAACTTAATTGGGTGTTTATTTGAAGGTGATTTCAATATTCAGTCAAGTTCAAAGTACGAATTTAAATTTTAGTGCTTATTATTTAACGATGCATTATGTGGATTAGACAATGTTATCTTTTGCAAAGTTTTCTTTATTATGAAGTACAAATACGAAAAATTCCGTTCGAAATAAGTAGTCAGTATCAGTATATATATATATATATATATATATATATATATATATATATTGAAACAAAGAATGTTTCTTTATGCTAATTAAAAACATAAGCATAAGAGATTGGTGTTCATTTTGGACTGCGCGGTACACACGAGCAGCGCAACGGACAGCGGTGAGGAGGCACAGCCGCCGCCGCCGCCGCCACCGTGACCGCTGCGAGGCGGCCGTGGGAACGTAATCGACGGTTGAAAACCTAGCGCGGCGGCGAGGGAATTTCAGCCGTTACGACAGTTGGGTCGAGTCGGCCGTCGCCGAAGGATGTGGCCGGCGTGCTGCCGGCGAGAGAGAGTGGCGGAGAAGTCGTCGGTAGCTGCGGACGTGTGGCGAGAAGCTCGCCGCTTTGCACGAGCAAAGGGAGCACGCGGCGTGTGTTATAGAATTTAGCCCACGCAAGAACACTAGACGTGTTAGGTTGAAATCGGGAAAGTGATCAATATAAAAGATCAGTGCTAGAAAACAGTAAATTGCGTTTATGCTATTTGTCGCGGTGTGTACAATTCCAGAACTGTGTGTATTGCGAAGCTGACGCCGACACGTGCAGTGGCCGCGTGGTTAGTAGTTATATTAAATGACGAAAGACAATTAGAGGGAAGTGCGACGCCGAAGTACCAGGAGCCGAGTCAGGAGGGATTCCAGAGGCCGCCAGCCGAGGCGACCGCTACTCCACCAGCCGCCGACTGCGCCCAGCTGCTGCGAAGGTCGGCGACCCCGACCGATGCGAACCGTAACCCAAGCATCGAAGGTATTTGTTGGGGCCCCAAAGGTATGATAAAACTCATGTTAAATTTGATCTTGGTACCAAGGCAAAGCGCAGAGGTATTATAAATAATGTAATTAACAGATTTGGTTTGTGAATAAATCCTGTTTATGATTGTACCACATTTATTGGTTAAATTCCCCAATGCTAAATCGACTCCTCGTAGGGACCCATTCACGAAAAAGACACCCTCCTCTAGTAATTTCTTACAGTGAAAGTACCGGCATCACCAGGTACGTCACAAAATATATATATATATATATATATATATATATATATATATATATATACTGACATATTGACTTCCTGAGATGTAGCCGGAAGACAACGAAATGTCCTCCCTTGCCCTTCGGATCCGCCTCAACAAACGGAAGAAATATGACACAGCACTCGCGCACCGCCTTTCCGGCCTCGGAGTTGAGGCTCGAGGCGACGTCTCGATCTCGGAAATGCCAGACGAAAAACGAACAGCAAAATTGTACGACATTTTTTAGGTTGTCGGGTCCCGAAAGCCGCCACCACGACGTTTCCAGGGAGTTTTATTTTTGCTTCTTTTTGGAGGCGGCACCGGGTCACGTCCTCCGCGGCTGAGGGGGCTCGAGGCGGCGGCCGCGAGAGCTGCCTCCCCTGCAGCCTCTGCGTCTGCCTCTGGCGCCCGCGGCCGCCTCGCCGTCGCCCCGTCCGCGCGAGCAGAGCTTTGCGAGCGCGCGGCCGGCATGAGGCAGGGGCGGGGCAATGTAGGGGACGCGGTCGCCACGAGGGCGGGGAAGGAGGGGCGAGAAGGCAGTCCACGTTTCCGGAAAGAGGAGGTGGCAGGGGCTCCGGAAGAGAGGTGGGAGCGGGGAAGAAAGGAGTATGCCGGGAGCCGCGTCGGTTTCGGGAGCGGAGAACGGGCGGCGCCGGGACGGAGCCGAGCCAGGGGCGGCGAGAACTCAACTCCGCCACTTGTGCGTTATCGACCGTGTCACGCACGCTCTTGATCATAAAAGCAAATTAGCGATCGGTGGCGGTGAATCGGAGCCGTGAGGCGTGAGGAGCCGGCGCGAGGAAGCTCTGTCCGGCCGACCGAAGGCGCCGACCCAGGTGGCGGCGATGGGAAAAGCGAGGCGGCGCTGCCCTGCGGAGCGCGGGCGGGGGGGGGGGGGGGGGGGCGAGGCGACGAGACAGCGCTGTGCGGCGACGGCCCCCGCCCCCGCCCACGGCCCTCCGCCCGCTGCCCCGGAAAAGGTCATGCGGGCCCGTTCCCTACACGGGGAACAATGCTAGGCGACCGAAGGCCTCTCAAAGGGTCGTTTGAGCAGCGCTGTTTCATTTTTGTACAGTCCGGGTCATACGGCCCCGTATTGATTGTGGGCACGCCCCCGCGGTCGCACTCGACCACGGCTCCTCGCCGCTGTGCCCCGGCACTTGGTGCTGCTGCCCGCCGCCCGCCGCCGCCCCGCTTCGTTCTGGAGCGACGCCGACGCTTGTGGGTTTCTTTGGAGCTGATCCAAGCGCTTGACTCTGCCGTGACCTACTACTTTCTCCTCGCAATATACATTTTCCACTAGTAGAGAAAGGCCAACTTGACTGTACTAATGCGCGCTTCCACTGTCGCAATTTTTCTTGTTTAATTTCATCGTAGTAATGGCGCACGAGTTAGTCATCAATATTCACCGTGTTTCATACTTAGTACTGCAGTCAATAATCTCAGTTACTCATGCACATCAAATTCACATGTCATCCGGTATCTATTACCAAATCTTTTCTGTATAATTGATCTGTTTTCAAATCTCCTCCCTATAAAATTAATCATTTATTGCGGGTTACGGGTATATTTAGCAAGGGGATTCGCGTGTAACCGACATCTCACTGTTGACACACTAGACAAATGAATGCTTCACTTCCATTTCTTTTTTCAATTAAATTTCAATTAGAATTTCAATTAGAATGCAGAAGGCGTAACCCTGTAATGATCAAAATAGTGACTGGCAACTATCCTTCTTTTTGCGTCGGCAGTGAAAGTTTTTAACCGTATGTCAATCAACTGTATAAAGTATGTGCACGGGTGCTCTAGAAACACGTCATTTCATCGACGCATAGAGGTTTCTTGTAGATCAGTCGGATGATTTGATTCTTGATCGAACGATAATCTTGTTGAAATAATATTTGTTGTACTGGGCAAATGGATTCATTGTATGTATTCATTCATCTAATTATCCTTGCGGATTAGTTACATGGGAATGCTATTTAAAGAAAGATAATGTTTAAGTCAGCAGCACCAGCTAAGGTAGTTTAGGGCAACAATTGTTGCTACTGCAGTATTTCTCAGAGGGACGTTCTAGGGTTCGAGTGCCGATGGTGACGGGTTTTTGGCACTAGCTAAATAGCTAGGTCGAATTCAGTCGCTATCTGGGGGAGAATTCTAGCGACAGGCTGCTCCGATCGGTAGTTTTCGTGGTTACTCCGATCAATGGCTCACATGAGTTCCGGATTAGTACCTTAACAAAGAGGATACGCGCCATCTTTTCTCAGCCTTGTTCTTACCTCTCCTCTGACATCCACCCATCCTCCCACACACACTACACCTCACTACCACACATGTCAAGAGACCAGTCGGGAACTTCGAACTAGTCCTGGCTCGGGCGAAGTCCTGCTGGCGGATATATCTTGAGGAGGAACCCTCCTCAAGCCGACTTGTAGGTCGACGGCGATCTTACGATCGAGCAAGGAAGAAACACTGTTCCATTCTTGTATATAACATGCACAACACTTACCAGACAAATGATCAGAGTAGTTGACACGTTTTAACACATAGTGTTAAAAAACCTTTCGTTTGTGAGTATATTAAGTAGTAAATTTGTTGAAATTGGCTGAAGTGGTAGTCACGGCAAAGTCAGGCAACGCTCCTTTGACACTGCGTTCTTAGGTGTCGATAGCAAACTGGGAAGTGGGTGGTATACTGTTACGATACGAAACTATAACAGTAATTTCATTTATGTAATTAAGGGAAAATCTCTTGTTTGATGGATGAATAAAAATTAATTGTACAATTTTACGCATTTTTATAATGCCAATATCTGAAAAAGGAAGAACTGATACTAATTTTTGTGAATGTAAAATTGATGAGCCGTATTTATTATGATTTGAAATTTGAGAAATTACATTTTTGTGAGGCCTAGTGCAGAGAAAGCCATTTGATTTCAGGATATTATATAAAATTACTGATACGTTTTATAGATTTTGGTGCGGATAGAAGCTTTATTTTAATGTGTTTGTCGGTAGAAATTTATTGAGAGAAAAACAACTCTAAGATTTTATAAAGTTCAAAGGGTATGATTATTTTTGTAGTAGAAACATTGTATTGGGTTTAGGAATAACCTAATCTTAAATATTTATTCAAGCTGTATATTTTCGAAGATTGGATGAGCATGTGTGTGTGTGTGTGTGTGTGTGTGTTTTAGAAAGATTTTTTAAATTGTTTTTTGTGTTCAAGTGTATTTATTTGTCATATTTCAGAATACAAATAGTGTCTTGTGAAAATTCTTAATTTTTACTGATAGGCAAATGACCCCACTCCCCTGTCACTAATTTATACAATTTGAAGAATCATAGAAATTGGAGTATTCTGAATTATCTGCCCTCATTAAGAGAGGTAATTGATCCATCGCGCTCATGCCGCATCCAGAAATAAAATAGTTATGGTGGTTGCTGCGTGGGTAACGCACATCTCAATTTTCACTCAATCTTGGGTAGTATTTGGGTCCTTTGTTGACCTCAACATTAATAGATATCTTTTTCTATGTTTTCGCTTCATGTCATTTCTGATACATTTTCAAGGCGTGTTATTTTTTAGGGAACCTTTTCATTGATTTAGTAAACCCGTAACCGCGTTCTTTAAGGAAAATGTTCCTCGCCTAAAATGTAATTACGTAGAATCGATTAATGTGTACGTTTAAGAGAGAGAAACATCCCTGCAATGTACAATACATAGAAATGTGTAGAGAGAATCGTTTAATTCTACTCTTGAATGTAACGAGAATCATCTGAGTGTAATAAAATTTCGAGATTTTCAGTGCCTTTTTACTACTTTTTATAAAAAAAATTGCTCATATAACCAACGATTGCACTTTGGAGCGCTCTAGTAGTATAAATTTGCAACATAACAATGACTTGGCTATAAACGTTGCAAGCTCATGCTACCAGTTAGCTTCAACAAAGGCCCTTCGCACACGAATTATGAAACGTGGCGGAATAGCTGACGTTTTGTGACGCTATCTCCCATACTATTACACATTAAACTTGATCCATAGAGTAAATGCAGAAATGATCACTTGCATTGCTTCTAAACAATGAAATTAGAGCGCACGGATTCGGTATACTACGTATAGATGACGGAGATGTGTTTTTTTGGAGTCATTGCACGAGAATCACCCTCTTCCTTTTTTATCGTGTGTATCTTTTTATTTTGCGTTGTTTTATTTACTTATTAATTTATAAGATTCTCTCTTTCACGCACGTGCTTTCTTTTCATCTCAAAACCGCTGGCGCTCTCGACCGTTGCGAGAACAAATTTGGCAAAAATTTAAAGGAGTAACAGATTTTTATCACAATTCTATGAATTTTTGTGCGATTTGTTACATGTTTACATCAACAGTTGTGTTCGGACTATGAGAAATCAGTTCATGTAACACACCCATAATTGTTCATTCGTGAATTCTTAGTTTCAAAGAACCGGTTTGACATGATTTACTATTACACATGTAAAGCTAACAATTGAGTGTTCACACACGCTTGTATCTACTATTTTCTGGAATGGTGGTGTGTTTTTTTTTTTTTTTTGCAATTCGGCGTTTTATTCGAATATGCCATTCCCAGAAAGATAGTGTTATACACTACTAGTGAATTTTAATTATTAATTCATAATGTGTTTTCGTTGTGCATTTAAATTTTTTCGCCTTGTTATTAAAGATTAAATAAACAAGAAGTAGTGAATTATGAAAATTCTATTTCGTTTCCTAATAATGTGAAATCGCATCCCACACGCAACTGCATGCTTTTGGAGAGATATCTAGAGATATAATTCTTAGGTGACTCTATTTTGTAAATGAAAGTGAAATTTGATAATGGTGGCATTGATGATGAGCGGTATCACGAAATAATGGCGTGGACTGCAGCAAATGACAATGAGTTAACGACGTCTTGTGCGTCTTGATGGGATGAATCGGACGATGCCAGCAGAGAGGGGGATCTGCGGGAGGCGGGCAGTCTTTCACGCTGCTCTTTCGTACCGCTTCTCATCCGCTCCTCTCTTCCTCTCTCTCTCTCCACCACTGCCACCACTCGAGGCCGCCAATGCCATCATCAATGCGCGCACCACGGACGGCACATAATTACTACCCCTGTATCCTCCACTGATGCTACAGCCGTATGTGTCACCTCACCCACCAGTACTACCATTACTACCACCCCACGCGGCTGTTGCTGCCCCCGTTTCCACCAGCCGATCGATAGCGCAAGGCGCGCGTGCGGGACCGCGATCCACGTCGGCGTCGGGTGAGGCAGCGGTGAAGCCGTTCCGTCCCCCATGTCTCGTCCCATTCCGTCCCGTCCCGTCCCGTCCCGTCCCGCCCCGTCCCGTCTCGTCACCGCCGCCCTCTCCCGCTGAGTCTTATCGGCCCGCGTCCGCGCCGCTCCGCGCTGCGCGCCACAGCCAATTCAGCGCGCTATCGAGCGGCGAGGCCCCGCGGGCGGCGCGGGGGAGGGGGTGAGGAGGGGAGAGGAGGGGAGGGGCGTTGTGGAGCGAGCGTCGCGATGGAGAGCAGGGTGTCCACGCGCTAGCCACTGGCGAACGAGGCAGCCGGCGGCGGAGGACAGGGCGCGTTCGGATGCGGGAGAGAGGGGGCCTGAGGGGTCACCGATAGTGCAAGATGGGCGAGGGAGTTCGGAAGAGCTACTGGGAATGAGGCGAAGGAGTAGAGATTCGAACAGGAATTTCGGTGCTACTGAAAGCACGTAAAGAGGAAGTAATGACGGTACGCAATATGAAGTTTTGAGAATGAAACTGGTAGTACATACTTTATCGTATTATTTGTAATATTTACGTAATATTACATTACTATCCAAATCTGTGACAAGAACTCGAATAGTTAAACACGATTGCTTATGTTTTCGACGTAAACTAAACAATACTTTACTTGGGGAATCACCTCATTGCCACAACACTTGCGGATGTGAGATCTCCGAATCTATTTAGAGTTCACGTCGCGCCCATACAAATTCATAGCTTTAATTTTCGAGAATTAAAACGTTTTATTGAAAATGGCGTCATAGGATTCAGTATATTGCACTCTGTATTCACAATAAGTTAAAGTATGAAGACAATTGTGAGAAAATCATTTTTACATATTTGTGGAAAATATGGATCGTACTTTACGCGAAAAAACTGTTATTTTCAAAACATGTACACGACATGATTTCAAGCACTAGTATTGAAGAAAATATTGCATTAAGAAAAACCTTTGTTTAATCTTGAAGTGTTAGACTGATTTGAAAAAATTAAATGTTTGCAACTATTAAACTTCTGAAGTTTTAATGAAAACTATCGTAATTAGATGCGAAATTGTCTTCTTCTCGGAAATTTAAATACGAAATTGAGCAAGGGTAGAAAAAATGTAGAGAACGTCCTAGGGATTTCATATGAAGTACCTCCCAAAATTAAAAGACTTGTTTGAAATTCGTAGGCTCCTAATTCGCCCAAACCAATCCAGGAATATCCATTTTGGAGAATATCTTGCGTACGTATTAGGGACCAATGTTATTGAGACAGATATAAAGACACAAAAGGAGGGAGACGTACGGGCAAAAAGAGTTTTGAGCAAATAGTTATTTTCGCACTAAAGGTGCCATTACAACCGGTTAACTCCCGTGGTACATACAATAATTTATTTTAACCTAATTTTAATGATTCAAACTTACTTATTTACTAATTACGTTGATGTTAATGTGACTCAGTTTGTACTTTCATATTTTCCTCTCATAATTTCTTTTCATGATTCCCTCTCGTAAGTGAACATGAAGTATCATTCATTCAACTGTCATCATATTTCCTCCGTAATCACGTTCCTCTCGATCCAGGTAAGTTACGCAGTGTATATCGAATTCAGTATCGACGGCAATAACGTGCAATAACTTATAGTTTTTTTTATTTATAAGGGTCCCTCATTACCTATTGTCTCCGAAGTGTCGAAATTTTGTACAGTATTACGTAACTCTCTCAATACTGCGAATATAGTACGAAGAATACGAGCATAAGCCTAGAATAAAACTATATAGACAGCGGAGGCAATGGATGGAGCGATACACACTTAGAGAAAAGGGAAGAGATAAAATGAGAGAGGGAAGGAATTAGTAATTTGTGTGATGGTTGGGTAGGGGCTGAGAGGCTGATGAAATGCGGGTGGCCGCGAGGCAGCGGAGTGCCGTTCGGAAAGCCGGGGAGGGGGGGCACGAGAGCACTGCGCGTCTCGAGCTGCCCGAGGTGCTTCGGAGAATGACGGCAAGGGAAGCCGATTAACGGACGGCTCGGCGTGTGACGGCGGCGAAGGACCTTGTCGATAGTACTTTGGCAATTGTGCAATCATTTACGAACACATTCATAATCGTATTAATGGCGAAGCAAAATTGGGAATGGAATCTGCAGCCTCAATGTCTGGACACAGCTGCATCTTTGAAAGTTGGAAGATGTGACTCATTGTATATTGTGTTTAACAGAGAAATATCTAATTAGAGACACTCCGAGTAAAAATATTGTATATAAAATCTTATGGATGTTGATATTGCGCATTCTCTTTTAAGTTTTTTGTTCAAAACACATTTATTCTCATTTGTTTCTTTTAACGGAAATTAATTTAATATTCCAGTCGTATACGTAGTAAAGTACTCCTACGCTAATAGCATCTCTTTTCCATTCCCCACGGGATCTTCGTAAAAAAACTGTGTTTGCAAATGAGGTGCTCTACGCTTTATCGGGTGTGATATAATGCTTGTTTAAGTGGAGCATAGGGGTGCGCGTAAACATGCATTAGAAATATACAAATGATCATGCGTTCGTAGGCTTTCGCGGCCGGAGTCAATACATTCTTGGCTATCCGGGATGAGCTCACGAGTATAGCTCTGAAGAAGGCCACATCAGGATGGCCGAAACGTCATCACAATTGTCCGAGACGCGGTTCATCCCGGATAGCCAAGAATGTACAAATGACCCTGGCTGTCCGGGTGACGCAGCGTCGAAGGTTGTAGTGTCGACGTTTCAACCATCTTGTCGTGGTCTTCCTCAGGGCTTGTCAGGGGCGCGGTCAGGGCTCAGAGGCATGGGGTCAGTGCCCCCCTGATATTTCTAATAGAGGCCCCGTAGCTCTACGTAATAAAATGTACAGTGAAATATATATTTGTAAAAACTGTAATGGAAAAGGGGGCAGAAATGTGGTTATTCCCCTCTCTTGATTTAGGCTGCGCACGCTTATGATTAGAAAAGAAGTAGATTTACGAGATACAAAGCTAAAAAGATATATTCTGTAAAGTGTGGTTTTAATTTTAAACCTTGACGTTCTATGAATAACTTGTATTGAAACGAAATCTGCTCACACTTCGAGTTCTTATCTACAGAAATGAAGGTATTGATGCCTGTAAATTTTACGGCGACATTCCCAATTTCGTAAAGTACTTGTATGTTTTGCTAGTAAAGGCAAACATGAAAATGGCAACGTGAATATTTACTTACAATAGCCACGTCTGTGAATTTATTCGTTTAATATCTGTCCATTTTTATTACAGCTTCCGTTTATACATGCTCACATCAGCAATAAAATTCAACTTATCTGCTTCAAATTGCCAATGTTTTATACAACTCTTCAAACTAATGACATGTATACAGTACAGGCTAAAGCACAGAATAGGATAAGCTCCGATAGACACGATATTGATGAATACTAATGTTCAGGGTAATCCGATCGCTCATTTCGGAACAGCAGTTTGTAGTGCGTGGATGCCTTAATGTTCCTGAGTAAGCGATACTAAAATTCAAATTGTTTATTGGCTCATATCAGCCCAGACGATATGCAATAGAAGCTTAAAGCTCAGCTATTCACGTTCATTATGGTATGCTACTCAATGCGAACAGTCCTTCGTCTTGTGTTGAAAACTGTTGATGTAGTACGGTAGACTCAAGAACTTTGACGATTTGGGAGAAGAGTGCAAACTGGAGAGGAAGATTCTAATAATAATTTTTAAAAAACCTTGAGTAAACCATATTTTCCAAGAAAGAAAAATTAAGTAGGTGGGTTAGTTGAAACCTGGAAAGTGGACAGAAAAAATGAAGAGAGGAGCAAATAAAATAACATCTGAGTTCTCTTCCACAGACTTTATTTTTACTACCAGAAATTACATGCATTATAGTATTTTTTCTAGTGCAAGTCATATACGCGCTGAGAAAGATGCATGATGTTAAAAAAATTGTTGAGGGAGATAATGGAAGTAAGAATTGGCTAAAAGAAATAGATGTCGAGGAAGCAGTACATCGACTAGGAGATTAATATTAATAAATATCTTATACATATCGTAATGGAGCTTTATATTAATAAAGATCAGAAATTGTTTGAATTCTTATTACTAAACTTAAAAACACCATAAATGAAGTAGCATATTACTTGTCTTGTCTGATATTCTTGGAAAATTACAACTTTTAGTAATGATAATTGTTGTAAATATGGTTCTTAGAGTTTCTCATTTTGTAAATTCAATAATCCTAATATAATTTTTTCAAAGGAAAGCTCTGGGTTAACATTAATTTTACTCAATTAATATATTTATTTATATAATTTAATGATATTATTTTTTAAAAGATTGGAAAACTTCCTAATTCTCCGTCTTATGAAGGTTGTGTAGCTTTAACTGAACTAATTTTAAAACACATCAATAAGAAATAAGTGTATGAGTACCAAATGAAAAAAGATGAGACAAAAAAATATTGAAGGTGAATAGCAAATTTAAGAAGCCTGACACTGAAATTACGTGAACAAAAATAAAAAATAATAAATAAAAAAACCAGAACAGAGGGAAGTGTTTCATTTAGGTGGAATACTATAAATGACGTCCCTAATATGAATATTAATAAATATGTTTAATAAGCAATCAATAATGCAAATATTCGGGGGACGAGTCGCGACGCGAGGGTCTGGCGGGGCTGAACTACGCAAAGGCGCGGATACGCACAGACGAAGAGGCCTCGGGGCGAGGGGGGCTGTGGGAGACGATGAACGCGGAGCGTCGGCTTGTGGGCGCGAGGGGTGCACGGGCTCTTACTTTTATCATGGCTTCGCACCGCCTCTCTTCGACGCTGGCCTTCCTCCCCACCCCTTCGCTCTCTCCCCTCCTGTGAAGGCGCATTGCCGCGCCGGACCGCACCGCGCTTCACCACGCCACGGCACGCCACCCCACGCTGCGCCGCGCATGCCAGGAATGCAATTAGTTTCCATCATTTCGCCTCTCGCTGGCTGCGAATAAGCTGTAAGCGATTGACGCCAGACACGACTTTCCAGGAACCGTTGGGATGCTCCGCTACCAAAGTATTCGTGAACAGTTATTGGAATCAGCGTATTATTCAATTGTCTCCGCGTGCAACAGCTACATTTGCTCTTACTTCATTAATTTTTATTGAATTAGCACGGCATTAGCGCATTATAATACGTAAATTGCGATGGTCAATGGCCATCTCATTCGCCGTCACTGCCCGGGACGGTTTCGGATTCTCCGATATGTGACATAACAATGCAAGGTGCAGCGACTACTAAAATGCAAATTATATTGTTTGTTTCAATTAATTAAAAATGCAATTTTGTATGTATTGATGATATCATTTTGGACCAATTAAATGAAGTAGAATCATAACTCTTTACAACCAGAAAATGTGAAAAAAAAGAGCTATGGGTTTAAAACAAAAACATGCTCTTTCATCAGAAAAGAACTTGTAGAATGTTATTAGTGTAATAGTAAAGGTTTCGAGTAAGATTATGTGCTGACGTCACAAACTATGTGTTTTTGGTGGGAATGTTTACAGCTCGTGTGTGAATTGATGGAAAGTATCGACTAGAAATATTTTGGGCGCCATATCGACCAACTGTTCGTTCTTTGATTCACCACGTTTTACTTTTCAAGTAATTTTTAAAACGTAAATCCTCCAAATATTTGAATCACGATTTCTCTTCATTTAAAATGTGTAAACATTCTCATGAGTCTGGGTATGTTCCAATTCACTGAATGTCAGAATGTCGAATAATACAATTGGTTCCTTTGCCGCTTTTCATCGTGACGAAAATATTTGTGTAGAAAACTTGAGCACATTTCTAATCCAATTTTAATTCAAATTATTTATTTATCTTTCTCTCCAGCCATTTATTGCCTTTAAATTTTTTATTCTTCTTCAGATATCTTACACCATCATATTTAGTTTTCGTCTTTACGCTGATTTTTGATCTGCTTTTCGTAAGTGATGTTATGTATGGCAAACTGAAAAATATACCATTACGACTAAGTTTTTCCAATACTCTGTAGGAAGACTGAACTATGGTTATTTTCGACAGTGAATCAAGACAAGTTTTGACGATACATTCACAGAGTACATTCAATTATACTACACTATTAAACTATGGAAAACCACTAAATAATTTGAGATAATGCAATGTCAATTCAGTTTCTAATAGAACCATTTTCTTACGTATATTAGAAATGCATAAGTAAACGTGAATAATTAATTATTAAAATTCCATCATTAATTACTTTTTTATCTTTTTACATTCTTGCATACTACGTATTTTTGCAGTCAGGAGAAATTATAGTAATGCTGCAACGAAAAGTGGTGATTTTTGTACAGACAAAAATCTATTGTGGATTCCTGATGCCAAAAAAAGTAGATATTTCTTGCACCCCTATGTAGCAAATTACTTCATCTATTACATTATGCAATGAGAATGTACATTTTGTGGTACCTAATAATTGGATTAGAGGAAATCGTTTGTTCATTACCGTCACCGGACAACACTACAGCCTAAAACATTCAGAGATTTTTCTCCAAAATCGATATTTCTCTAACTATGTGCCCGGAGCACTGCAAATTTGAAACGGATATTTTGATTTTATTGGTACTTTACATGAAATCCCAAAGGCATTTTCAAGTAAAAAAGGCACTAATTTCTTTTTTTCGTGGATAGAGTAAAATGTGCTTAAGAAAATGCCACAGATTGGAGTTTTATTAAACCCGCCAAATTTTAGAAAATTGCAAAAATGAAAAAATGTTTTGGGTCTTCCTACGCCTGAAAATTCCTACTACTGACCATTGAAAAACTATATTTTTCTTTATAAATCAGTTTTTCAAAATTAGATCGTTAAGTAAGATCATATTCAATGTTTTGAAAGTAAGAGTAGTTTCTGAGTAATTATTCGTGAAATAAAGATATTTGTAAAGAAGTTCGTAAACAAGGTTTTCTCTAAATTTTGAGACAAGATTTTTTCTACCTTTTTTCTTTTTTTGACTGAGCAAACTAAAATGGCGCATGGCTTGTTTTCGTAAACTCTGAATTTTCTAAAATTGCAAGTCTTAAAATATTTTTCAGTGTCTTTCTTTAACTTCAATATTGAAGATAGAGATTTTTCGTGAAGGAAACCTTTTCTTCAAAATTATCTCTGAAATAATATCAAGTGAAATTTCTGAATTTTGAAAACTTCGAAATTCATACCTGCAGTTCAAGGACCGCGAAGACAGTTCGCCCTCTCATATAGGTGGTGTGATGGTAGGGTTAATGCTGTAGTACCCGAGTTCGAATCGCAGCCTGGGAAAGTATTTTTTGCTTGTTGGATACACTTTTGCGGACTTAAGTAGTGTTACAGTATTACACAGGATGTCTCTTTATATTTTTTGCAATAAAAGAGCATTAAAATAAAAAAGTTAGTGCAGCACATTTCAAAATTCACTCCTCTACAGTAGTTACAATTAGATACAGTATGTAGAACTGATAAATAACGTCGGTTTGGGTGAATTTATGGATATACATTTTCCCACGTAGTACAACCGACTTCAAAACAATCCGTAGATACCAAATTATTAGTTCAACCTGTGCGATAAGTAGACAAGTTTGATTACTTTGTTCTCGTACTCGCTGAGAATCGCGAGTGCTTAGTGGATCTGATGTATACGCAAATAGCTGTCTCTAACGTACAACGTTAAATGAGTGTCTCTTGGCGGCTGTTAAATACGATAAGAAAAACGCGATACGCGTTCGGGGAGGCGCAAACAAGGCAGGGGTGGCGGCGAGGGCGGCGGCGAGGGCGGCGGCGGTGGGTTAGGCGGGGGGGGGGGGGCAGCCCGGTGGCGCCGGGCGGCGGTGTGACGCGACGCCCCCTCCACTCTTGCCACCCGCCCGCACCCCCGCACGCGTGTTCAAGTTGACGTGAAGGGCGTGTGCGGCGGCGGCGACGGCTCACGCGACTCTCACGCGCGCACGCGAGCGCACGCCGGCGCACGCGCCGCGACTCGCAGTACAGCGCGTATCGATCCAGTCATTCACACAGAGCGCACGCGGCGCCCGCCTGCGCCAGCCAGCGCGCCGGCGGTCGCCCCCCCCCTCCCCCGCCCCGCCGCAGACCGACTGACCCCGCCGCTACGCCGAACTGGAGCGCCTCTTCGCGATGGGCGCTGCGCTTGGGACCTTGTGCAATGGGTTATGCTGAAAAGGGATGCAACATTCACTCCTATCACACTGGCACACCAAACGGCTTGCCTACTTGTTAATAATAAAAATATACTTTCAGCTCTAAGTCTGAAATTCAGTGTCTAAAATATATGCTTAGTTATGTATCTTATATTTTAATACTGCGCATTTTTAATTATACTTTTAAACTGATTCATGCTTCTCATATCACTTCTGTTAATTGACGCTAATATTCAATTTTATTTCTGTGAGGCTTTTTGGATTCACTCTCTTAGTCTGCTCAATATCAATATATATTTTTTCCCTTTCAATATTGATTTTGAATGACTATAAATAGTTGAAGCGTGGTAAATGAAAGAAAATGATATTACCCGAAAAGCATTATTGATAAAGCTATTGACTTACATAAAGGTGAAAAATCCTGAATTAAATTCATCAAAATATGCACGCTCAAAGGAGCAGTTTATTGCTTATAAAGAAGCAAATTGATCTAACTGAAGCTCCTGAAATTACTCCTAGTATGATATAGATACATATCTGTACTCGTTCTCACATTATATTATTATTCAGTACGTCTTTTTTTAAACTGTGTGAAATGTGAACCGCTGCCTCCAGTTGATAACGCCTCGTTCTCCCAACCGAAGTCGCCACAGCATCCTCTGACTTGGCCGCACGGCACGTGTCTGTGGGACTGATCTGCTTCCTTGCGTCGCAGAATAGCCCCATTCATCTTTTACTGCTAATTGTAAACCCTTAATCCTGGCTCTACTGTAGTTAACAAGAAAATAAGAGGAATGTGATGGTGTTGAAGATACAGTGTGGAGTGGGTTCATCCTTTTGAAGGTATTGTAGAAGCAGTTGGCGATTCTCATTCATGTGACACATGTATGCCAATTAGAAAACTGTGCCTTAAATTACATATCAGTGTAATATGGTACAATAATATTTTCTCAGATTACTTCGTTCCTACCTGTTTAATTTGTAGATGAGCTGAGAGTATTTCGCCTCAAGGAGATAGCACCTTTTTTACGAAATGATAGGAGGCAGCAGAAGAATAGAAATTATATTCATATAGTTATAAATATGTGTATGCCGACAGTTTGTAGTAGCAAATGACCTTATGGGTTAATTTCATTCAGTAAAGAACTGAAACTTTCCGATATAATGGTTTATTTAATTATATTAGCCAAAGTTTTGTCAATGCATGTATGGACATCTTCAGGGCTTTAACACAAAAACGTTTAATTACTCCAAGCTATGAAGTCACAAACACAAGTGCTGTTGTCTTGAAAATGAAATGTTTCAGTAAGAACTTGTAAGCATCATCATTTGAGAAATTTGAACGAACATAAAAAAATCAGTGAAATATCGAAACGCAGAAGAACCCATATAAAATACACCATCTATGTTGGCGGAAATGTTATAACTATTGAGTTGAACTTGAGTTGTAATTGTTTGGTGATTTGTTAATATCTACAGTAGGACAACTACCTTAAAATTACAATATTTTCTTGCTATGTACTTTTAGGGAGAGTGTTGATAAATGATTTAACAACGCTCACGCGAGGACGTTTATGGAGCGCTGAGTAAATGCCTCGGTTCGAAGTGTCACGAAAGTCGAGCGTCGAATTACAATGTGGCTTAGTATGCTTGTAAGTGTTCAGAATACTGAATATACTTCTAGAAACTCGTGACGTTTACGTGAAGTGATCTTCAGATGGCTTCATGCTAGGTAACGAGGATGAAAGGAAATGCAACCCGCCTAACCACTATGCTATGCAGAGTAGCATTAAGAATTTCTATGCTCAATTTCTCACAGGCGCTGTGTAAACTGTACTTTCATCACAAAGAAAAGTAAGCCAAGTATAAACTAATCTAACGTTTTATTCAATAACACGTTACAAAGGTAAGGTGGACAGTAACAATATGAGACGGTTTTTACAAAACATATTTAACAAATACTTGAATATATGAAAATGTAGAAGAGTCTAAATATTTTGTGTTCGGAAATAAGAACGAGGCGAACACACTGTGTGCGCATTAAACTTCTGGAAGTTGACGGAAATGATCTGAACTGATGAACAATATTTAACTTTCTAAACTGAATATTAGTTCGCCTATTAATTTTATTACTTATTTCTCTATAATACTTTCAGAGGTGGTTGATTCACTGTGAAATTAATTGGGTCTGCAACTAGTTAGCTCAAAATGAAGACGATAATGATGATAGAGGTGAACAAAATACTGGTGATACAAACAGTACAAATAATAATACCTTATACTCTGAGAAAAACATCCTTGTTGTGTTTAATAGAAATTCCAAGAGGAGTAACAAAGATTTCCATTTTTCACCTAAACGTGGAAGAGGAAGTGTCTGACCACTATTCCACAGGTCTCCCAGATCTGTTCATTATGTAGCATTTCTATGATGACATGACAATGTTGGATATTCCTTATAAATATATTCTTTAAGATGCTTCACTATTAAATTTGTGCCATAGCAAATTGAATGAGAGAACTAGTGTCATAATGACTAAAGACAACTTATGGTGCTTTGATCAGACCATTCACCTTCTACCTCTAGTTGTCGGGGTTCAACGTTTAACCTATCCACATGGAATTTGTAGTGGACAATCCGGGTTGGCGTCTAGCTTTGTTGGGATTATCTCGTTTCCTGTACTTGTGATGTTTCCTGCCAAGTCGTCGATATATTTTGATTTTCCATCGGTGATTTATTGTGACATTTTGAAATCTGAAACTAGGGAATAAAAGAGGTTTACACGAATCAAAATGATACTAACAACGAGAACATCTGATTGTATAAAAATATCAAATGTAATAGCAACGTATGTACCTTCGATCACGATTCGATATTGTGTGGAGATAGTAAACTTAGTAATTAAAAACAAATGAAATGAAAAACAATTGAAATCTCCCTAAATGAAAGTTTGACCCATTATTCAAAATCATCATTTGAAAACCTCATTCTGGAATTGGTTTAGGTTTTTCATATCTCGACTCACGCCTCGAGGAGCATATCGTCATGAACTCATATCAAAAGTTTTAATTAATAGCTATTTTGATATACTTTTATGTGTTCTTTCTGATTCCATGTTTTTTCTTATGCTATTTTTATTTTGGTACAATACATAAATTTTCAATATTCGGGTATGAAATAAAATTTTACTTTGACGGATGAAAAATAATTACATTAAACCATTTTATTTACGAAATATTTATTGCTGAGATGTAAAGTTAGCCGTGATCGTATTTATCTGGTACAATAGTGAAATGTTAAGAATGAATGTAATTCTGTAGTTTACGTGATATTGTATTCATGGAGAGATTAAACGAAAGGCGAATAATTTTGGACTTATTTACATGCATATGTAAAGTCCTTCTTGCAAGTAAGGAAACATTCCTTTTCATCATCTTCAGCAAACAAAATGATAGATCTACAAATAGTTTTCTGTTGCGTCACCGGCGAAACAAAAAACATCTACTTGCAACAAAACAGTCGCATTCCGCACACCATCGCGAAGACTCTCGTGATTTTGGCAAACCATGTGGAAGCTACATATTGATCGAAGATTCCGGGCGCGTCAACGGCTAAGGTCATTGGTCCCGTAAGTGAAATAAATGTTTTCCCCCGGAGGTGGCGATTATATATGGATGGTGACATCCGGCGTCGACTAACCCGTTGGATAGCGGATTTTTTTCCCCAGCAGGTATCTCCGTCGCGTATTGTCTTTATCTGCTTGTTTGTTTTCCATAGCACAGCTCTTTATTGTGAGCAATGCGAAGCAAGAGCACACGGATACTCCGTAGCGCGTTCCAAGAGCTTCGCACCTTCTCCTGCGAAGGATTGACTGCGTGGTCTTTCAGTGCGAATGTGGCAGCCGCCCCTGCCGTATCACGATACCCTCTTTGCATTCCTCGCCGAGGGTTTCTCGAGGCTGCGTCTGTCATTCCGCGAAGCCGCCCCCTCGCGGTTCCGGAATTCTGCCTCCGCCAGAGATGTATTCATTGAAAGGGGAGGCATCGCCTTACCTGGCCCCGCGCCGCCCCTCTCGGCTTCCGCCCCAGTCCCCCACCCCCACCCCGCACCCGCGCGCTTCTTCTGCGATTCGCCCATTGACCGTTCCGCGGAAGTTATTTGCGGCAGCTCGTAGTACTCCCGCTGCTCGATCGGCGGCCTCTTTGCTTTCGTCTCCAGCAGCCGCGCGGCGGGACGCGCGCGCTCGAGCGCCTGTTTACTTTCGCTCCTCGCTAATATTATATTAATGCTCCCAATGTGGAATATGAAGCGAAAAGACGCAGACGTATTGAATATACTCGGGAGACATAAAATATAATTACAGCCTGTGAAAGGGAAATACAGTGATAACAATGACAATAATAATAATACTATAATACAATGATAGCAAGCGTATTTTATTGTACAGTATATTCTAATTACATAACGCCAGACGAACTTTCATAATTACCTAATGTTAGGAGATTGAAAAATTCTCTAAAAAGACTACGAAATACTTATACAAAGATTAAAAATCACTTCATAATGACAGTAGCTGTTTAAAGACGTAAATTGTTTTAAGATTGGGTAGGGCAAGTAATGCAGTTTTTAAAATCATGATTTACTTTATTGCTATATTACGATTTTACTTTAGAAACTAATATTTGGGAAGAGATTATTGAGAGAATAAAAACATTGATTTCATATTACTTAAGGATTATAGCTTTCTTAGTTTTACGAATATGGAGGAAAGAGTAATAATAATAATAATAATAATAATAATAATAATAATAATAATAATAATTATTATTATTATTAAAACATACTAAAATGATGTGCTAAAGTTAGGGTATTAAAATACACCTTTCATCTATATTTTAAGATAGATTCTCTAAAAAATGAAACAACAAGAATAAAACAAATGGTACGTTCACCTGAGTATCTTACTACTAAGTATCTTCCAACCAATAAAATTTCCTAGTATAATTTCCTAAAATAAATCTAACTCAAAGTTGCCAATTGATAGAGATTTGGAAATAAAAATTATAGACCAAACATTTCACGTATGCTTTTTAATATTGCTAATTTCAATACCTGACATCAAGGTTGTGATACACAAAATCCACTGCTTGACAGATGGAATTCTCAACTAATATCTACCCTAACATATCTACTAATATCTCGATATAAGATTCTATTTTTGTAATACTTTCTCTCTGTGAAGAAATGTCTTTGTGGCGTAAGAGGGTAATGTTTACTGAGAAATATTCTGTCAATGAAGAGGAACATTTAAAATCTCCAAATATATTAAATTTATTAAATTTCCGAAGACACACGCACGATTCTGAATGTTTTTTTCTTTGCTTTATCTACTACGAGAATCTATAGAAACAAAAAGTCTCTTAGGATACCTTGTGAAAAGTTTCTTTGTGACATTTGAGAACGAGAAGCTGGGTGTGTTTTCCCGGAGGTCGGCGGAAGGGTAGCAGTAGGGCAGGAGCGCGTGCGCGCCACACCGTCGGAACGCCTATTGATCTGTCTACGGTGCGTGTGTGATACAAGTAGAGCATATAACCCAAACACAAGTAGTTATCATGTAATTTACGGCAGTGTTTTCAATCAAATGAATTTCAATCATAGTTTTAATTCGTGAAATCGGACTATTGTTTTTGTTCCTTTCAATTTTATACCGGTATTACCCTCTTTGTGTAGAGGGGAGGCAGTACTCGTGCAATTTCTCAAAGAAAACTTTCTACATAGGAACAAATTGTGTCGGTGGATGAGGGAAAGCTCGGCGTTTGTAGAAGACTCTAAATTATGCAGCGAAGAGTAAAATAATTCATGAATTAACTAACTTTGTGTTCTTGAAATGAGCTTAACTTATTTCCTCTTCGTCAACTGCTCACTGCAAACTTTCTCCTAAACGCTGCCGAGGATCCACAATCGGCGCCGGGCAGAGCGGAGCCTGGGAGCAAGGAGGCGCCCTTCCCCGCACGCAATCCGGGCCCTTGCGCCCGCAGCCCCCTTCCCCTCCCCCTCCACGACAGCAGCTCGCCCCGCGCAGCGCCTCCAGGTCCAGCTTCCAGCACCCCGCTCCGGCGCTGCGCCTTCCCATGCATGCACACTATGTGATGAAACGTATCCGGATACGTGGAGGAAAATTATTTATCAGTTCGTGGCGCCCACCATCGGTAATGCTGGAATTCAATAGGGTGTTGGCCCATTCTTAGCCTTGATGACAGCTTTCACTCTCGCAGGCATACTTTCCATCAGGTGCTGGAAGGTTTCTTGGGGAATGGCAGCTCATTATTCACAGAGTGCTGTATTGAAAAAGAGAGGTATCGATGTAGGTCGGCGAGGCCTGGCATTTAGTCGGCGTTCCAAAACATCCCAAAGGTGTTTGATAGGATTAAAGTCAGGAGTCTGAGCAGGCCAGTCCATTACACGGATGTTATTGTCGTGTAACCACTCCGCCACATTCCGTGCAGTATGAACAGGAGCTCGATCGTGTTGAAAGATGCAATCGCCATCCTCGAATTGCTCTTCAACAGTAGGAAGCAAGAAGGCGTTTAAAACATCAACGTAGGCCTGTACCGTGGTATTGCCACACAAAACAAGGGGCGCAAGCCCCCTCCATGAAAAACACGACCACACCGCTACACCATTTTGGACGTGTCAGGTGCTTTTGATCACATAATGTATCATGTAATAACAGTCATAAGGCTGACGGACACTACCGAGAAACCGAGGCCTTTATGTGCAGTTACTCTCGCAAAAAGGAATGCCCCCCTCATCATAGATCAGGGCCAGTACATTGTTATCAATGTCATCCTCACGGACACACTAAAAATAACTGCCAATTTGTCCTGAGTTGCGACCACGGTTCAAGCCTGTATGCCACAGCTGATTGTTCAAACGATCTCATACAATTTGCTCATTGAAAAAAGCTTATTGTGCATTCAGTCGCGAATGCGAATTGAATCAAAGAAAGCTAACGAGAAAAGCACGTCATTCTCACCAACACCAACCCTTGCAATATCCATCAACTCATTCCATGAAACCTATCACTCCCACTGGAAACAACCTCCGTCACACACTCCACCAAACCCACTCTCCCTGGGACTGAAAGCTCACGAAGCGTATTCCAATCGACCAACCATACCAAAACCATACCGACGAAATTCACGCACATTATAGTTCAGAGTTTTTAAAACCTACTTATCATCAAACTACCCTTACCCACTCTAAATCACACAACTGATATTTCAAAAAATATATCATTTCATTACCAAACTAAAAAATCAAATTCTTCCAGCTCTCACAAACTCAGCTCTTCTCTCAATGAAAACGTACTTTCAACAAGGTAATGTTTAAATTATTGGCTCCCCCCATTTTCTATTTCGTATATATTGGGGATGACCTAACATCCATTCAATAGACTATTTTATATACAGCAATTGAATCCATGTAGTGTGCATCCTGAAAACAGACCTAAGTTTCACGATGATAATTTACATTCGAGGATATTACACCCAAGTAATCGGTGCAGTGGGGGAGATGCACTATGTGTTAAAATTATATCCCACAAGGAACTACCAATAAACTGAAACAATACTTTGGCAAATATCAATGTGGTCAAGCAACAGAACTCACAACCAGCATTTTAAATTATAACTATTTACAAACTACCTGATATCCCATTCAGACTAGGTGTGATATAGACTCACTGTTAACTTCCAACAAACTAATCGACATAGTGGGTGACTGGAACGTGAAACATATAGATTGGGGCTCTAAACTAAATTCTCCGATTGGAATATAACTCTTTAATGAAATAAGAGGAACAAATGTAACTGTTCATCCACCAGAAACACTCACTTATTATTCTTATTGTCCATCAGTTCAGTTTCATATTCTTTACTTCGGCGTCTCTAGAAACATCAGTTATAATATGAATGTTGAAACACACTTAGTTTTTCAATGAGATCATCGCCCACTCATTTTCTTCCTCGATTTATCGTCACTTGAAATTCGTCCCCCATCCTTATAATCTCCAAAAGGTAAACTGGCAGTATAATCAACTCCATGCCTCACAACTCCCACCTCCACTACCATCAATCAAAACTACAGCAAGATCAAACTCTCCATTCCCACCCATATCGCCCATTATAGAAAATGCATCCATCATAAACGACATATAAGAAACCTCTGGCACAAGCATAGATCTCTATTCCTAAAACCATACCTCAAACTACTAATCAAAACTGTAAGATACCTCTTGGTACTTGTGAGTGTGGAAGATGACTAATTCAAAACACAAAAGGCAAGCACATCAGGCCCCATCTTATGGAACATAAGACGGTGAATTCTGAATAAACTTATCAATATACTCCCCTCACCATATCAAACACAGCATCTTTACTATCTGAATAATTAGAACTATTTGGGAAATACTGTTGCCTCATCATTCACACCACACCACCAACAACCTTGAACACGACAATTTCAACTCAGAAGAATTCATAAGACCAATAATAACAGTATCAGAATGATCCAAATTCATCTACACCATCAAAATCTTTAAATATATTTCTCTCGCAGCCCTCAAAGTATCAAACGATTTCGACCAAATCTCTGCATACTTACTCTAAAAGTCAATACACATTACAGCAATTATCCATGCCATACTTCCATACTTCACCCATAAATGGAAATAATAAAAACAACGCAAGCAAAACGTTCGTCCGTCCGTCTGTCCGCCTGTGGTCAATGCTAGCGTCTCAGCGTTCAGCAGATTTTCTTCAAAAATAGTATTTTCCGATAGATCTGAACGAATGCAATGCTGTGGGTGTTTCAAACGGATATTTTGATTTTTGAGGGTACTTTGCATAAAGCTACAGAAAAAAAATTTCAAAGTTTTCTCAAAAGTGGTACCAATTTTTTTATTAATGTTTGTTCTCGGATAGCATAAAAGATGCGTAAGAGAATGGTGCAATTGTCATGTTCGATAAAATCCCTAATTTTTCGAAAATTGCTAAAGTGCACGTTTTTGGTGGCGTGTTCCTGCAACTGTAAATTTGAAGATTGAGATCTTTAATGAAATATGTTCCTTAAAGTCTGATATTGAAATAAGATCATGTTTTTCGAAATTGCAAGTACTTTTCGTGTAATTTTGCGCAATCATATAAGGCATTTAAAAATGTAACAATTTTTTCTCAAAAATGGCACCAATTTTTGTCTTTAAATTTTCATCTCAAATGTATCAAGGAACGGCAAAAATAATCCCATTTTCCAGGAACCCTGCATTATTTAAAAATACAAAAAGTTAACATTTCAGAACTACAAAATCGAATATAGACACTTTTGCCTTAAAGCCCGTTCTAAAGATCAGCTCTTACAAAAAGATTATGTTCAGGTTTCTGAAAAAAAGAGACATTTTTCTTGTCATTTGTGTCTGAAATTTACGCAATTTCTAAAAAAATATTCTCAAAAACCGCTTCAAATTTTTCATTAAATTTTCTCGTCTTTAACAACGGACGGTACTATTTGGTGCTAGTTTCATTTTTGGCGAACTCTTCGTATTTTTGAAAATTTCAAAAACTAGGTGTTGGTAATATTGAGTTGAGACGGTACCATTTTTTAACGTCGGCCCAAGTTCGAACCTCACGGCATTTTTAAAGCGTAGGGGTATGGTTGACGGTGAGTGAACTCGGTGGACCTGAATTCGTGTGTCGGTGCAGAATTTTTGGATGTTGAAAATATTTTTTGCATGTTTTAGTGTAATATAGCAGAAGATTACAAACAATGCGAGAACGCAGGTGCGATTGTAGCACCACAAGTTTAGGTACTCGATAATATTTATTTATTATATTTTTATTTATCACGTTAAGATTTTATCAATGAGTATTGACAAAACTCGATCCAACACGTTATTATTCGATAGTATTTTAATCAACAGCATCGAAATTAAATACAATAACAAATGTCTTGTACTTTCAACAGACACTTAAGACCTTAGGTTTCTTTCAGAGATTTCTATTACCGCAATTTCTGCAGTAAGGACCTATTTCCGGAATGTCCTAAAAAGACGTTTCTATTGCCATTTTTACCGTGGTCTATATTTCTTTTGATTGCTCTGGTGGCGTGCTGTTCTAGTCATTCGGACGTCACGCTCTCGCCTCGCTCAGTAATGTGCCTGAAAATCAATACAGTTGCTACCGTCACTGCTTTTTATGATCTATAAAATAATTCAATGAGAAAGCTTGCACTCGTGCAATGAAGCAATTCTAGTGTTACCATGGAACATCATCTACACTCTTTCATTTGCTAATATTAGTCATTTTTTGAGTACTATCGAATAGATTTCTACACAATTTTTGTTTTATTAAGTCGTAAATTGTAATCAAATCGCAATGTTTCGCATTGTACCTTTTCCTGCCATTGTATCTTTTCCTGTTTTTATTGCCACGGTGAATCTGTCTTCTTTTCTTTACGACAACTTTAGTGTTCGCCACTCAGAGAACAATTTTTTAGTTTCAGAAAGTAACAATGGCACCACAGTTGGAATTCACTCGTAAATATAAAAAAACTGCATTAAAATATTCAGAAACGTTTTTGAGCATCGAAGGAGAATTTACAAAAAAATATTTATCATATTTAAATGCAGGTTTTTTCAAAGTTTTCTATAAGTTGTCTCTTGCTCAAACTGCAATAAATAGTTGTTTCAATTCAATTTGAATAATATATTTAATAATAATATATTGATAATAAAAATACTCGCAGAAAGAGATACGTTGTATTGTGCGACATGATGCGTGCTCATGCAAAGTTTAAATTGTTGCGTACTTTTGAAATGTTCTGCTTTCCAGGCAGTTTTGCTCACAAAGGTATATTTATCGTTTTCATGAAACATAAATAATTTTTATTTGTATTATAACGTTATGTTAAATTATAAGAACTGCTGAGTACAGTTTTTAAAAGCTAAATTTAAGGGAGATAGTCTAAGAAATACTTTGTCAGGTATATATCCGCAAGTGATTATATGTATTAATATATATTATATATTAATACAGTAAAACCTGCTGAAGCGGCCACCTCCATTACGTAATTAAGCGATCACTGCTATTACTGGTCAACTTTTCGTGGAACCGATTGATTTTTCCATAAGACACTATAAATATTCCCTCTTGCCGTTGTGGGTAGATGCCTTTCCTCTTGACCCACTGACAGACATCTCAAAGATTAACCTATATTAGGCAGCCGCAATTTCCTAACAATTTTGGTAGTTTGAAGTGTAGCACTTTAGAGGCCGAAGACCGACGGAGATTAGAGTCGATTCAGTGTTTTCGTGCGACGGGACGCATTTTCAGATTACAGTGATGATAGATATTTTGAATCGCTAACTCGCAGGAGAATTTATATCTGTTCGGAGCGGACTTAGGAGGCAGTGGGCTGTTGACATGGCTCGGATGAGCTAGCAGCCAGCTCCTTCCACTTACCTTGGCAGCTTTGTTATCAATTCGGAGGACCACCGCGTATAATGCGACCCGCATTCATTCCCTGTAAATGATAGTGTCTACAGGAGACGGCACTATTCCTTTGAGAGAATTCAATCTGCATGTACGCATTGAGAAAAAGCATGTAATTAAAACTAAGTAAAATACACTTAGTTACAATTATGATTACATCTAAGTTGAGATAATTTAAATCATTGCAATAGCTACAGGCATGTGCAAGTGAAGGCTGATTTAATTGGTTACATTGAAATAATGCAATGGCCATGAGCATTTACAGATGCAGACTGTGATGGTTGCATTTAGCATTGAAGGATAGCAATAGCCCTAGGCACTTACAGCTGAAGACTGTGTATTTTGTAGTCAGCACGCTAGCGGTGAAATGAAAATCATGGTACATTGTATAGAAACAGAATCATGCTGATGCAGCGTAGTCTTGAAGATTGCACACGTATGCAGCCGCGTGATGTGAACTGCCTGCAGAGGAGACGGGGACGAAGGTGGTCAAGCACTGGTGACAACTAGAAGCATGGGAATGCCGTGAATTATAACTGGCAAGTGCAGGAAATTACTTGAATTCCGCGGGAGCGGTCACTCTTGAGAAACAGGCATATGATTGTTATTGCTTATGATATGATCACGTGCAACAATTGTTAAGAGAACAGGTTATTCTCGGAGCATGCACTTGCATGAGCATGACGTAAGTTACAGTACGTCGTGGCCCAAGAGTTTATCATGACCACTTTAACTAGATTGTTGCGGAGCTATTGAAGAATGCACAATTGGATGTCTAGCAGCGACATATACACGTGGCGCCATATACACATGGATTCACTGCATGACGCGATCACTTAGGTGCTTGTGATTAACACAAACTTAGCATGACGCATATTACAGTAGATTGTTGTACAGAAAATTCACTGTTGCCACATATTTAAATGGTTTGTAGTGAATTTTGTAGAGAATCCACAATGCGGGTTTGCGAGCGGCACAGAGCACGGCCATTCAGGAAGGCAGCCTGGAAGCAACTGAGTCGTTACACTATTCGGCGTAGAGCGGGGAGTCCGGCCGTACGACCGTCGCGGAGAAGGGAGCGAGCCGAATTTCTCGCGGTCGAAATACGAGCTGTTGTCTGCTTGAGGAGTCTCGATAGTCGAGTGGGCCAGGAGGTGGCGACCCCCAGTGGCCGAGATAGTTAATTTAAACATACACATGTGAATTGTTCCGAGCTCAAGCGGAGTGTGCAAAAGTAGGATGCTGATTATGCAGTGAGTTCTAACAGCTTCTGTATCAGATAATAATAGACTATTTTTTATGAAAACACTGAAATTTTTCAGGGTATAAATTGTGGCTTTGAGTGCAACTGAACGTGAAGTTGGAAGGGAAGATACAAACCATAGCCTGAAACGAAAGAGAGTACAAAAACGAGAAATGGTAAAACTTCTGTGTGGTAAAACTACTGGTGTATTCACAATGGAAATAAAAATACTTAACATAAACATATTCTTTAAGCATAGCGAACTTCAACTCAAATAGAATAATCAGGCAGATAACTCCATCGCATATTATAACAATCTTCATTAAGTGGCCTTCTGAATTATCAGCCTTTTTTCTCCGGGCCCAATCATGACCGCTTAAGACTGGTTTCAATGTATTGCGATGTTTATAATAGCAATCTGTTAGTTACATTTTATTTTTTGATTTACTTACTAACTGAAAGCGCGCTTATTTTTTGTATTCCTTGTGGATGCAAGTTTTAATTTTAAAGCCTTAGATTTACTGTGCCTTTTTCTCTGTTGTTGAAAGAACGCCCGAATACATATGCCTTGGATCGAGTAAACAGAAAATTTGCATACGACTCGTTTACTTTGTTACAGCCTGGAGCATAGTGTTTTTCGCGTGAAGAAGGGAGTTCCCCTGTTTTGTGAACACGCTTGAGAGATGTGGTTTACTTCAATTAATTACTGGAGATATTTCGTACAACTGGCTGCATTACGTTTCCTGTATTATGATTCGGTATCTTTATTTAGACAATACATTGTTGGACCTCTCTGAATTTTTATATTGTTTCATAATCTTAACTAGGAGTAAAATGAATGCATAGCATAGTTTTCATTATGATCAACATTGATTACATTATATTATTGCATTATGTTTTGACAATCAACAATCAAGTAAAAAATGTATTTATTCTCAAGAAAGAAAAAAAGGATACCCGAGTGATTAATTATGAATATCATTAGTGACAATTATACTGTACCTATATATTTTATTGATTAAAAATTGAATACGATTTTGAAAAACTAATTTCATAGGAGAGGGACAGTCTTAATGATGGACTTTCATGGATTTTCGTCACGACGTGTGCATATTAATACGAGTATTTTGATATTGCAAAGAAAAGGGCGTAATAATGTTGTATAAAAGAATGGGTCTGAATATTGCTAATAATGTTGTATGAAAGAATGGGTTCTCAGGGTATTTCATGTTTCCTTCTTTAATAATTTATTGCTCTTAAATAGTTCCTATTAAGGAATTTTTATTTGCTAAAGTTCCTTTAAGCAGAGAATGTTAAGTAATGCTGCGCGAAAGAACGGTGAATTTGGGGCAGATAAACCCTTATTAAAGGGACTTAGTAGCGAAAAATAGTTTCTAAATTTAGAAAAAATCCTCTAACACGTGGTGTAGCCAGAACCCCAGTTTTGTGGGTCCTTGATACCGAAAAATTGATTGACAGCAACACTGTTCGTCAGTGAACAACGGTAGCGGTTAAACTGTTCAGACGATTCTCTCCAAAATTTATATTCTCAAATTGATTTGGTTGATGTCCCGGCGCCTTGAATTTGATATTGATATTTTAATTTTGGATGGTACTTTACATGAAGCCCCTGGGACATTTTCAAAATTTTCAAACAGTCTCCGTTGAATAAATTGTGTTGTTAGATAGGTTGGATTGTCTGGTTGGATTTCTCAAAAGCGGCTCCATGAAATTTCATGAAATTTTGAAATGAAATTTTCATGAAATTTTGTTGGTGTATAGTCTGAAGGACATTTAAGAGAATGGCGTAGGTCTCATGTTGGTAAAATCCCTGATTTTCTGAAAATTAAAAACAAACCGTTTATGCATCTTCCGACAACTACAATTATGAATTTACAATTTTGTTTCTTAATGAAATGTGTTCAACAAAACTGATCTTCAAATAGTCATGTTGAATTTAAGAAAATATTAATATTTTGAGTAATTTGGCGACAAAAATAGTCGACCGCTCCCAATTTACTGCGCTTCGTGAACGTGAAACGAATAGTGATGCTAAGCAGTTGGATGCTAAGTTAGAATTTGTATATTATTTCATATTTCTTTGTTGGTTTCTTCCTCGAGGTTTTGTATAAGTATTGAAATTTGTATTTTTAAAATTATTTAAAACCTATTTTAAATTGCGTCCTTTAATCGAGTTAAATGTGAAAAGGCACAGATGATTTCACTTTTGTGATGAGAATAAGATTTACAAATAAAAAGTAACGCATGTAAAAAACCGAGTGATTTTGATGTATATGAAATATTATATTTAATTATTATATTTTTTCTATCCATTTAAATTTTCTTGCTTGTGATATCAACAATGCTAATTGGCAAAATGTGTTTGTCATACGAATAAGCGGTCATTGTTGCTTGTAACCCATTGTGTTAAAGCCACGCTGATAACACTAGGGAACAAAATCATTTTTTCATACCTCCAGGCAGAAAGTAGGTAATTTCCATGTAATTGATCACGCTGAGTTCGAAAATCATTATTAAAAGTTCATATCACGCTTGGTTCAAAATATATGAATATATTTTGTATTTGATATGAATAAAATCCTATACTAATTTCCACATTGTCACTCCGATTATATTACTACAATATTTGGTAAACATGCTTCATATGAGGTAAGAGCAAGTTAAAAATGGAATAAGGCAATTCGTGCAATAATACGCAGGCATTAAAATGATTTATTGGTATTCTTCACAACATTGGTAGAGCGAATGACTGTGATTTGAGTTTTTCTTACAACCACAACCTAATATTTGTAGTACAGGTGACACGACACTTGTGAGCAGACATGGTTTTTCCTGATCACAAACACGGCAGCCCAAGTATAAAGAATACTCAAATTGTGTTATTTCATATATTTTCCTATTCGAAATTTGGGTGGAAATCTTCCAGAAATTTAACACAAGTTAAGGGGTTGATTCGCACACTTTCGACGAAGGAAGGATTTTCGACCCTAGCTTGACACCTAGGTCAAATCCAATCGCAGTCTGGAGGAGAATTCTAGCGGTCGGCTGCTCTGATCGGTAGTTTTCCGTAGTTTATCCGATCAAAACCTGGCGAATGCTGGAGTAGTACCCCAACAAACGGGCCACGGACCGCGCGCGATTTTTCCTACCTCTTCCTTGTCCTATCCTCACGCTTACACCCATACACTAACATTGCACTACACTACCATACATATCGAGAGACCGGTCGGGGACCTAGAGCTTGTATCGGCTGGGGTGGTGCCCCACTATTGGGAGATACCTGGTTGGGGAAAACGCCGGTAGGTCGGCGCCGTATCACGCCATGCAGTGGGGGAAGACCATCGGCACATCCCGAGGAACTACACTGACGGAACCAATGACCATAGCATTTGACGCGCCCGGAATCACTACCAATCAATCAGTCGCACACTTTCGATGTGAAATGACGATTTGCAATTTTATCGATCCGATTCAATTCTACAGATCATGTGGCAAACTTCACATTATAAAAACCACAGAAGTGTAATGTATTAATGTATTTGAGTCACACACAAACTAGACACGAACTTCACGCGTACTGCTGGCGCAGTGCTGGTACCGCATGACACAAACTGACTCAAAATCTGCCACCCCAACAGTTATACTTGTATACCTGCGATAAGGCAAGGGGCTAAAATAATTCCTTTCGGTGACTGACGCGTAGAAAATGTGAGGGTGCACGTGACGTGTTTTCAGAACATCCACTAAGACCTACTCGTAATTGTGCGCGAATACCAGAAGCGAGAATAAAGACGACAATCTTTGAATACAGAAGGTTAAAAAATACATGAAAACCTACTTTTGTAGAATTTTGTGGCCCCATTCTCATGAAAGTGGCATAGATGAATTAAAAAAATATTTATTTTAAAATACATTGTATGCGTATTGATTGTACGTATATTACAGGTGCAATTTAAATGTATTTGCATTAATAGCAAAATACGTTATGATACAGTATATTTAAAAACCGTGACGTGACGTGACATGACGTTTTTATTGTGATATTCGTAATCTACGTATAAAATTGAGTATGTTGCGCACCCTACCTTCCTGGAGGTAAAAATCTTGTTCCCTAGTGTCACAAAATGCCATGAGGTCTGCTACCTTTTCTTTCGCATTAATATGAACTAATAGTTTTCTTAACGGCTAAAATACGCATCGTGCATCGTTTGTATTCGCGTAATTTTGCGTGATTGGCGTAAATTTGCGTACTTTTCGCGCAATTTTGCTTGAAAACACGGTCAAGAAAGTACGTATTGTTTTAGTAGCAGTAGTTTATTCATTACGTTCTATCTGAAATGAAGTTAAACCCTACCACAAATAGGTAGCATTTGCAAAGAAGAGCTTCAGCAAGAGACGCATTTTCTTGACACGAACGTAGTCTTCACGTCTTGTGCGGTTCGTGTGTCACGTCGACAGTTGCGCCGGGGGCGGCCGGGGGCTGCGCGCGCGCGCGTGCTGAATGGGGAGCGGCGGCGATCGCTGGGGAAGCGCACTTGGCGGCGCCGTTGCGTGGGCCGGCCCCGTCGTTAAGCGGCCGATCGAGCGCGGGAGGGAGGCGTCGCCGGCTGCGGGGACGCCGATGAGTCATCAGGCGCAGCGCCAGCCGGACGAGGCGCCACGCTCCTCTGCTTGCCGGCGGGCGCGGGGCGGGTGCAGGGAGATGGGGGCGGAAGGGCTACAAGGAGGTGGGGTTGTCTAGGCTATCCGGGACGAGCCGCGTCACTGACATGGTGGCTAACGTTTCCGCCAGCGTATTGTGGCCTTCTTCAGAGCGTACTAACCGTGCTGTAGAAGGCCACAATGCGCAAGCCGAAACGTTAGCCGCCATGTCAGTGACGCGGCTCGTCCCGGATAGCCTAGACGACATAAACTCCGGCCGCGGAAGCCTACGCAACCAGAAGGAGGTGGTGACTGCGAGGTGTAAAGGGTTCGATGGTGCATGCAGGACGATGCGCGTTCGTTGTGGGGTGTGAGATGAAAGAAGTGGGGATATCACTAAACTGGCATAGCGAATGGCAAATATGAGACGGATTAGTCAATCGTCTATTTTACGGCGCGGAAAGTCTTGGACGTCAAATTAAAGGAGGGAAGGAGGATGGGTCATGGGGAAGAAGCAGCTGAAGACTGACGATGCAGATGTAGATCTCTCAGACGAAAATAATTAAATTGTTGTACGATATAGGTTTGTACTGCAACCTGAAATAAATCTGCAGCGGTGTAACCCGTTCAGGAGTAATCGTCGGGTGTATGTGGTCTCCAGTGCTCGCTTTAGAGCATCATTCTGCCTTTTAGTCAATCATACTCGATTGTGACAATTAGACGGAAGGATGAGCATCCCGCGAGCCATAAAATATATTACAGAGCGTAAATTGCTCTATAAAGTAGTAGATTATGGAAGGGACACTGAGTATTTGACGGAACACAGGTGGTAATAGATTCCCGTCGTTAAAAGCCATTTTAGTACTCTTCCACTGTGATCTATAGTGAAGTCAGCTCCTACTCCTATATACTCCACCGCTGAATACAGATCTGCGCCGTTTTGATGGAGAAAATATTGCTATGAAATAAAGTAAGATATATAAGTTTTGTGAACCTTCGATAGCAAAGTAGCTTGCAATGCTGACGCATGGCTTTCCACATGGATTTCGACATGCCTTTCTCCTTGTTGAAAACGGCAATACTTCATCACCGCTGACATCACGGCGGTGACTTCTCATTCCGCATATTAAAGCCCTGGAGGTGGGCGCATATGTAATTATTTGATCTATTCGTTAATTCATGGGCTCGTGTCTATCTCTTGGTCGGCGTGCTCGCTTTCCACTACGCGGCCCCGAGTTTGATTCCCGGTCGAGCCAAGACTATATGTGCGTTTTCCTTGCAATGTCTCAGTATACGTTGCTGTGTGACGATGAGAAAATTCATTTCTCAGGTTGAGAAGACGGCGTGGGGATGTCTACGTGCTAACCATACGTACCCCCTTAACCCATGGCCGCGAGGCAGGAGCGTCGCTGGTAGGCCTGAGCCCGTTCAGGTGCTGTCGTGTCAAGTACATAATACATGCATACATACATTCGTTAATTCAAATTATGCAGCGTTGCGGGGATACATTACATTCTATACTGCTATTCAGAATCTCCCAGCCGTTAGTGTCATTAAACTCCTCTGCCTTGCTATTCGCTCCTCCGACTGCTACTCCATTAATTGACGCTGGTCAGTGGTTTACCCCCGAGTAATAAACGAAGAGAAATATAATTTCAATGATTTAATAAATGCTGAATGTGGTTGTTTCGCGCTTTCCGTCTCATATGATGAAAGCGCTCGTGGCTGAAAGCGAACTGCACTCGGCGAGTGGCAACGCGCCGGCTTGGGTTATCCCCTCCCTCTGCCCGGCGCCCTCGCCCGCGCCCTCGCCCGCCGCCAGCTCTCCTGGCGCCCTGCAACTTTTCTTGCTCGGGAGCCAACCCATTCCGCGCCGCTGCTCTCGCCTTGCACCTCGCCCGCCGCGCAGCCGCCATCTTCGCCTCTTTCGCAGTGCAGCGGTTTTGTGACGCCAGCCACGCCCTCCGGCAAAACCGCCTTCTTAATCCTTCAGTAACCGCGCTGGTGTTGTGCGGTTGCCACTGACGCGAGATACATAACATTTTTTTCCAAGGATTCGTCGACAGAATAATGTATTATATCTTTGGGGTTTGCCGTGCCACCTAATTCATTTATATATTTCCCTGGACGGTTCCAAGTACCAAATATACGAAAACGTACAGTACGGCGTGCATCTAGTTTCGAGGCTGTATTTGTAAATGACGAGTTGTAGCCCTAGTGGAAGCCGGTAGTGGAATACTTTTAAACCTTTGAAAATAATGTGAGGTCAATGATCAAAGTACTTTCCTTTCAAAATTACCTTTGAGTGGAAATAGCGGAATTGCTCTAGATTGGTTATGTTTGTACCTTAAACAACGAGCTCAGAAAGTAGAAATGAAGCAGTATTATTTACACACCTTTCCGATTAATTTAAAATTGCACGTAGAGTACGTAACGTAGGCAGTATCGATTCAAAACGAAAGAAAGGTTCTCTTTGCTGATGTTACGAATTTTCTGTGCAATAAAAAAGTAAATAGTACAATATGATATGTTTCAAATTTGTTCTGTCATAACAAATTAATAGTGGACGAAGTAATTAAGACGAAGAATTAATAGTAGACTGTTTCAATGCACTTGTCTGTTTCAAATAAACAGCTGTATACGTCATTGAAAATGAACGATATACTATAGTGACTGATAATAAGGTAAAATTTTTGGGCTTCTCAATTCACTCAAATCTCAAAAGTTTATTGAAATGAATTGAACATTGAAATTCTGTCAAACCTTCGAAATCGCCATTGATATGAATTAAACACAAAATTAAGTATATTATAATACGCGATCAGAATTCTATCCAATTCAGCCAGCCTTCATACAGTGCGTTGTGTATGTTCCGCCAGTTTACGTCGGAGATGTGGCATACTATCCTGGAGAAACACATCCTACAGCTCCCAGACTTCTAGATAACAGGAAAGAATTGTAGTAAGAACAAGCGATCGCGCGAGACCACGCAAGTTCCGCTCGAAGCAGCTCTGGGGTCCCGAGGATCCCCTATTGCTTCACGAATAATGCCGGATCGCAATACGCAACGTGCGATCACAGAGGCCACATGCATCTCACTTAGGTTTCTTAACAGTTGCTTGATGTAATGTTTTCCGGTGTTGTTTCCTCTTATGTTTTGTGAATGATGCTTTGATAAGGCATAGTGATGAGCGTGTGCGGAGGTGTCTTATTAACACTCAAATTGCCGTGATAATTGTCGGTTAAAAATGAAATCTATGAGTCGTTTTATTGTACAACCATTTTATTCATTGGTTTATTACAATAATGTACGATTAAAAGAACAAGTCGAGGAAAATCAGGCGTTCGGTAAAGGCATATGAAGGAAACCAGTGGATATGCGAATCAATGGGATGCCTTTTTCTGTTTTCCATGCGTTTTTTTGGTGAAAAAATTCGTGGTCTAAGACAGGGATGAAAGATCTTGTGAACCTCTCTGAGAAAAATAAAAAAAAAAGCAGGAGAATTCGAAGTCACATTTGAATAGTCAAATTCATTTATCACTTCCTGGATAGTAAACGTACAGTCTCAACTGAATTCTGCATATTGGTCGCATATTCAGAAACACAATGAAGATGTCACCAAGAATATATATGATCTGACGAAAATAATTCATTGCATTAGGTTTTGTGGATCGTTTGAACTCGCAAAACAAAACTTAATTAAATTAATATAACGGCGTCAAAAAGTTACGGATAAGGGAAAAATTACTTTCAACTGCCTGGTATAGTCACAATATTTTCAACAACCTTTCTTTTCATATGCAATTGGATTTTTTATGAGTTCCTCTATAATAAATATTTTAATTTTTCAAGTCATTTGCTTTTTAGAAAAGTGAAAATAACACTGTGCAAAATCACCGAAACCAGACAGGTCGATTATTATTGGTTTCTATTACTGACATATAAGGAATTTACAGATGTCATGAACAAAAAATCCATTTTCGTAAACAATTATTTATAATCATTATGATTAAAAGTAATGTTAAACAGCACATGTATCACATCAGTTCAGTTATACAAAATTGTTTGGATATCACAAATTAATTATTTCTCTTTTACATCAAGAGGTTTACTAAATACATTTCAGACCAACCTCCTTTGCTGCTGCATATTAACTTCTCCATCAATTTACAGCATTTATTGCTCTCACCAGCGAGTCCTTAGTGTACTTGAGAACTGTTGGGTTGTCGTATTACCTAAATTTGCAGAAAGGGCACTTAAATTAAAATGTTTCCTCAACCACACATAGTGGGAACCTAAGGTTGACGCACCATGTCAGCATTAGGTTTTGGAATAAGTAGATTAATACATTTCAGACATCCTATTTATGACATTTCCTACATGTTGACACAATATAAGGAGTACAAAATTATAATCAGAACGTACGTTGATCCCACTGCCATCCTTAGGTGCTATCAAATTTTCGAGAATCTAAAGATATTACCCCCTATGGTCTATATTCTCTATGATAATCTTGATTCAAGTTAGATTAAAGACATATAGAAGCTTCCTAATTCTTGCCTTGTAAACATCCTAACACCCAAACACCATAAAGCAAACTCATTTCATATTATAGATTTAAGAACAAAAACAAGAGTTAAGAAATTCTTGTTTCTTAAGAAATTCGTATGTTTTTCCATGGATTACGTGCTCAAGTACACATGGCAAATCATATTTCCATTAAACACAAGATAAATCACTTGTTTGGAATTAGTAAGACTCGTCACCTCAAGCTAAGAACTAGACTGTTATTGCCATCTATTTGTGAACCACCTTAACTACTAGAATGTTCATTTCATAAACAATTATCCTTGTATGTCAGCTTTAGGTGACCTGTCCACATTCGGTGCCGTTACCTTATTATGAAGACTCCAACTTCTAATTTCATGCGGTCCAGAACCACCATGTTATTTACTCACGAGGCGCCACCGCAAGAGATGCATGTTCGTATATTCAAGAGCCCGGCGCCATGGTAGTGGCTATACGGCTGAACTCCGTACAGTAACAGTCGGTTATAGGCGCCTTCTCTTTGATAGCGGCAGTACATACCCCCCAGACGAGTATGAAACTAAACTAGGGTGTCGATATAATTTCTACGAAGTTAACACTGGTGTATTAAATCGTGCGTTGAAGTCGGCCAACTTTATTACCGGCACGTACTTGCCCGCGAGGAGATTGTTGTGCGGGGTAATTGCATTCCACGGCTGTTTGACGGCCCGAGGGCTGGGAATATATGCAATTTCCAAATGCCAGTCATAGCCGGCGCAGGGCCACGCGCGGCGTCGGCAGAGCAGAGCAATAAAGACTTTCATCTGCGGCCCATTCGTATGCGTGCGTCGGCCGCGGTGACCGGCCCGCGCTGCTCCTTGCCGCCCCTCGGCGCCCTCCTCCGCGCCGCCCCCGGCAGCGTCGCGCGCCTTGGGCCTTCGCGCCCGGCAAGAAAGCGCGCGCGACGCCCCGCCAACCGAACCCCGCCCACTTCGGCGAATCGGAGCATAATTACACCGAAAATAGAGGGCATATCGAAATGCGGCGTAAGAGAAAAGTGGTTTTAAACAAAATTTTGTGATAATTAAATGTACAATTACGCATGATATTTGTTTAATACTGGTTTATGTACATTTAAGAAAATTAGTTTTGAAGGCGAAGAACTGTACTTCAATATTTTTTCTTTTAGGGAGATATTGCTTATGTTTGGCGATGGTGGTGGAAGAGACATTGTCTGTGTACATCAGCTGACCACTTTTTAAATTCTCACATCTATGCAGAGTAGATTGTATGCAGAGCAGAAAGCACTAAGTTAAGTAAACAACGAATCGAACAAATAGCATTCCAACAACTTTTTGGGCAGAGTAAAATGAGTTAGAAATTATATTCGTCAGTGTCTGAGAGTAATGAACTCTGTTCTACCGCGTTTTTTCAAAACATTAGAACTACAACAGCTTGAATTGTTTCTTTCATGATTGCTCCTGCTCTGCTTACAGACATGCATGCTGGAAGGCGATGACCTAGTGTAAACAGTATTAGATGCTTATTCTGTCGTCGGCAAACAAGTAATACATCGCTAGTGTCTCGCAGCAAGGGAAGCAATCTTTCGTGTTTCATGCAATCAATTAATTTTGAACTATACATGTGAGGAAAGTCTTGATTTGAGTTAGTTGTTGTAACCATCATCCGCTCTTGCATCAGGATTTCTCCTCATTAGTGGTACTTAATCTATTTTAGAATTACACCTTCGTGCATTTGCTCAATAAGCGCAACAGTATTTAAAATTTCAGACCAAAATGCGGGCAGGAATGAAGTACCTGCATTTCTCCGTTATGTTCAAAGTAATCATTTCTCAGAAGCGACAATACGAAAGAGCTGGCAGGAGTAGTGAACCACACCGAATGTCATCGCGGGAAGTGTGACTTCAACAACTAAATTTCAGTTAACAGGCAATTTTAATTTTTTTTAAGTAAATAAAATGAAGTGGATTCAAAACGCTGGAAACCCTCGCTCTCACACTCCGACAGTACACTCTCGCAATTAACCTCACATGCTGCGTCCCACGAACGGGACGTGTTTTGCGGTTGCATAGAAAAGGGATAAATGTAGCTCACGTCATGATATATGCAACACTCAACAACTTCAAAATTAAAGGAGATAGTGAAATGCGTTTTTAACGATTTCTGTCTAAAACCTCACGTCGAATATAGTCATAGTGGCCGTTTACATGCATTTACATTACGTACATCTTTCCTAAATGTACAGCTTCCAGAAGTCAGTGGGGAGGAACACGCACAATAGTAAGCGAAATCTCATAAAATATTTTGAGAAGTATCTCATAACTAATGTTCTTTTTAATTTTCTTGTACGTCCATCAATGAGTTACTCACGCCTGTTTCGAAAGGAGAAAAAGGGACCGAATGCGTACAGGGAATGACGAACGAGAGAATTCCGGGAGAACTGCCGACAACCCATTTCAGCCGCAACAAATTGCGAGAGTGTCAGGGATTCGGGGTGCGCTTCCCAGAGACGGCGAGCGCTGGCGGTTGGACGAGTTGTATCTGCGCGATGTATTCGTTGGCTGGGAGCGGAGCGGAGCGGGCGCTGGCGCGGCGCCTGCGCCCATAACGGCTGCGACCCGAGGCATTGGCCGGCCATCGGGCGGCGGGGTGGGATGGGCCGGGGATGTAACTGCGCGGGGATGGCGAAAGGAGCAACGCAGGAACGGCAGCGGAAGCTGTTGCGGCGAGTCGGCGGCGGCGGTGGGGCGGGGGCGTTGAGGCAGAGAGCAGCTAGAGCGAGGAAGAGTCTTCCGGAGAGGGAGAGGGAGAGGGGCTGGAGATGTGGATGAGCGGGCCGAGGGGAACCGGGGTAGGGCGAGGTGATGCAGGGATGGGCCGAGCTCGTAACCCAGTTTCGGCCCTTGCGTCTATTTTCGGCTTTAGAGCCACATTCGCTCCGTCGACCATCCCACTCCCCCGCTCCTGACCGTTCTACTGATGGCATATCGCGATGTCTATGTGAATATAGGGACACGATTTTTAAAAGCACTTCGTGCGACAGCCAAATTCTGAAAACGACTTTCGATTCGCACTTACTGCAGTCCTCGATGTTTGTTACTGCTGGTTGATGATCTTTTGGATACTTCATCTATGAGTGACTTTCCGTTTTCGCTGTGATAGGTTTCGAATTCATGTAAGTAGCAATGCAGCATGACTGGATAATAAGTACAATGAACGTCCTCAAGCCGTAACGATGCCAGGAGTCCGGCCTAATTACACACGTGTTCCTTGTGAAATCGATTGGTTCAAGTAAGTTAGTATTTTCTTGTCGGCGGAGAGCGATGAGATGATTGCTTGTAACGATGTTTTCGATTCAATACCTTAGTTAGAATACAATAATATCGTATGATATATACGACGACAGTTTAATTTTCCACTAAATGAATCGGAAATATTGATGAATGTATTTGATAATGATAAGTAGAAGTATATTGAAATCCTCCATTCCGATTTCAACCTCAAACCAATAAAATTCCGATTTCAACCTCAAACCAATCATTCACACATCCCATAATTTCTTCTTCCAACTACCTAACATAACCGGACCATGCTTTTACAACCTCGGTATAGATAACCCTCACTTTCTGAGAATAATAAAGAGATATCCCCATCCTTCATTATTAAACTGGTTTTCTATCTTTGAATAGGAATAAATAACTTCAGCAATTCATATCATCTCCAACGTTTTCTGGCGGTGTTTGTTGAATTTCCCCACTCTTACTGTTAAAACTTAGAATAAGTCACCATTCATTTGTAGAGCCGAAAGGGTGAACGATGTTAATTCGGACAAAAATAAATGAATTGTAATGAAAAAAGAAAGAAGCACTTTGGTTAAGGATTATGTTCGGAGGTTAACCGTTTGCTGCTTATTGATTACATTTTAAAGAACATCTTTATTTTATATTACACTGTGGAGGAGAAAGCAAACTTATGTACTTAAAAGTACTGGTATACTTAACGTGCAGAATAACGTATTACGTGTGATGTATTACCAATATATGACTAATTCACCCAATACTAGTAATGTGAAGTTCCTGCAGTATTAATATATAGTTAATTTAGCCATATCAACATATTTTTCACTTTCTGCGAGTTATTACGCAATGTTTTGTCGTCAAATTGATTTTTATCATCAGAGTAAGTTATCACAATAGAATTGAAACGTTCATTGGTTCATTGTTAATCAATATTACATAAGGTATTTTTGGCTTTTTCTCAATTGAAGGGTTCAATCCAGATGTCCAAAAAGAGGGCAAAAGTTGCAAAAATGTCTCTTCTGTAAAGAAGTAACTATCTGTTGAAGATGTTTTCTTGAAAGAGAGTTTTTAGTGACGCGAGATATTCCTGATTATAATTGCATATACCCCAAAGCCTAACGAATTCCTCTCTAACAGCACGTGCCCTCGCCCGGAGGAGGGGAAGCGGAGAGGGAGGAGACGGAGGCGAGGAGGCAACGCCAACGGCCTCTGGCGCGCAAATAAAGGAGACCCCGGGAAGAGGCGCGGGGGGGGGGGGAGAGAGAGAGGAGCGGAAGGGCGGCCGGAGGCCTGGGGCCGCCCCGCGCCGCGCCGCGCTGCCTGGAGACGGCGCTCGACAGCCTCGGCGCTGCATCGATAGCACGGCGCACTTAGGATGTGAGAACGTAACTGGAGACTTGGTCGACAATTGAATGAGGACTCTGAAGACGTTGAGAAACGAAGGACAAGGCGGGAAAGAAATATATGTGACAACGTTAGCGACGAACAAGGGCCAAAAGACAGAGATAAAGAATGAGATGAATAAAGATTGTAGAGTTAAAGTGAGGCCGGAGGCGAAATCAGAAGCGAGGGCGGTAGCGAGGGAGTTGGCGCGGGTGGAGGCGGAGGCGGAGGCGAGGGCGCTAGGAAGCGAGCTGCTTCCCGGTGCGTAACGTCGTCCCGAAGCGACATCAGTGTGGAGAAATCTCACCCTCTCGAGCCGTTCCCTTTTCTCGGGTCGCCTGGCTCCATCTGAAAATGCGCGGTTATGAGGAATTTCAAATGGAGATGCTCTTTCCTGGGAAGTGAATGCTCTCTGAATACCAACGAGATGGCCCCGGAGAGACATTCGAAGCTTATTAACGAGGGCCTCTCGTGAAACCGTCGGCGAGGGCGACGTGCGCGCAGCGCCGTGCAATGGTTATCTTCACAATGGAGCGGGAATTCAGCGATGACGCTCTTTAATCGATAGTGTGCGTTAATGAGGATTGCGTTGAAAGACATATGTCCGATGGAATTCATTTTCAAGAAATAGACTTGTCGATTCATTTTCTTAAAATTGAAAATCGATGAAATAAAAAAATCAATCGAAAGGGCAGTTCTCTTTATTTGCTTTATTTTTCGTAAAAACAGCAAAACCTGTTCTTGACCATGTTACAAAAAGATTAAATTATTGAAATGAAATTTTGAATGATTGAGGAATGATCAAAACGAAAAGGTGTTCTAAATCTAAGCAACGGGTTAATGAAGTTTCTATAAAATTTGAAGTTCAGTTTAGAAATATATAGTCAATCACGAGAACCAATGATTTACGAAAATATTACGATTTAAGCTCTAAAACACATTTGAGAACACTGTTCCATTATCGTTGCACTAATCATACTGAAACTTCTGTGGGACGTTTATTAGGTTTTGAAGGACACATGATATAAAGCATGTAATTTATTATTTGTTTATTTATTTATTTATTTATTTATTTATTTATTTATTTATTTATTTATTTATTTATTTATTTATTTATTTATTTATTTATTTATTTATTTATTTATTTATTTATTTATTTATTTATTTATTTATTTATTTATTTATTTATTTATTTATTTATTTATTTATTTATTTATTTATTTATTTATTTATTTATTTATTTATTTATTTATTCATTGATTGATTGATTGAACGTCACCAATAGTTAAATACTGCATGACATTTGTGGTGAAGTGCAATGTGTGCACGGTTTCTTGAGCTTTGGGATGTCTGTCCTAACTCATATACATATTAAATTGAATTACAAATACAGAGAGCAACGATCATTTTTGGCAAGAATTGATAAGAAAATATTCTCTCCCATGTAATAAAAACTATTTGCAAAGGCAAATTAGCCACAAATTTTAGCTATTCCTAACGATTTACATGAAGGAATCAACTCATAGCTGCGATAAAATGGAAAACGGTTATTTGAATATATACATTCCCGAAAAACCTCAAGATAGTGAAGCTACATTTATGTCCAGAAGCAAAACAAGGGGCCAGCCCAGCATTTGCGGAAAGCATCAGGGAAACTGGACGAAAAATCTATGGGATCATTGACCAAGAAGCAAAAGTACAATACTTAATACAAGCATATTTAGTCTTTTAGAATTATACAATCAAAATGGTAAATATTACATCATATATAATTGTTAATGCAAAATAATTAATTAATCAATTCTCGCGTAAAATTGTATTGAAGACCCCATGCACATTACTACTCGTAACATGAACAACCTGAAATCTGGAAGAAACGTTTTCAATTTTGCTCTTTTATCAACATATTACCAGGCAATAAATTGAAATTTTCTACACGAATAGCTGTGGATGTTGGTTAGAAGAATAGGCCTAATCACTACGCAAATAAATTGAGTGAGACATTTTGTTTTCTTATTATTAACAATCTTGCTTCGATATTGAGATCTAGTGAGAGTAACCGAAGAAACGCGTGAAAACACTTTGCTCACCCTCGTTTTCGTTACCTGCCAAGAAGAACATTACTCATTGATTGTTTTATTTATTCAATGTTGGCTTCTGGCAGTCTATCTGTAGCTGATAATCTTAGTTGTATACAATAATACATAACTTTGGAGTGCGTGAAACTATTAGTAACTCGCCTTTGTAATGTATTTTTGCTCTAATCCCGCTTTTCCGCGTTATAAACAATTGCTGGCATGTGCGTTTTACGCGGACCTCGCGTGCAGTAAACTGCTTTACGTGAGCTCTATTAATATGCAGAAATATCGATTTAGTTTCTGACCGAGCGACGAGAAAAATACGGTGATGAAGATGGATTGCTACAGAAATAACGAATAATATGAGAGTTCTTATTTTGTACCATAACAATAAGCTGCCTATAGCGTGAATGATTTGGATTCAGTTGATTTCAGTTTCTGATATACAAATCTTGGTAATGCTGTTTCAGACTGGTAGAGTATCATTATTTTTTTATCCAATTGGATTTATGTGCTAGATTTGAAAGGTGTACGAATAATTTGATTTTTTCTCGGCATCCCGCATCTGAAAAAACACCCAGGAAATTCATAATCTTTCTGGAAATTTCGTCAGGTCATGAAAACCTTTTAATAAGACTTACTATGAACAAAAATTATTGTTTCTTCCAAATAATTTATATTGCTTCTACCTCATTTCTCAATAATAATAATAATAATAATAATAATAATAATAATAATAATAATAATAATAATAATAATAATAATAATAATATTAATAATAATAATAATAATAATGATAATAATAATAATAATGTTCGCAGGGATACTTACACATTCTTACACTTACGTGCTCTGCACTGTTACTCATGCCTGGAGAACAGTCAGGAGTTGTGGCTTGACCAGGCTGGGGCGGTGCCACGCTGGTGGGAGAAATCTGGTTGAGGAAAACCCCGCAAACCGACGGGTAGGGTGGTGACGGATCTCGCCATCCAGATCACCGCTATCTCCCGAGGCAAAACCTTGGACTACACTTACGGGACTAATTGACGCACACAGTATAATCAGTCAACTCACATTTTGTTTATATGAAATGTGATGTAGAAATGAAATCGTTTATTTGTTTTTAAATCATATATATATATATATATATATATATATATATATATATATATATATATATATATATATATATGAGATATTTTATTTTGGAAGTGATATCAGAGACTTTATACCACCAGGAATTCCATTCAGGGAGTCTGTTTAGCGGCAGGTGACTTCCCCTCGAAAGTTTTCTTGGTTGGATACGACAACCGCCTCCTTCACTTCGCTATTTGTCGTGGGAAGGAGTGAATCGATAAGCGTATGTTTCTTACTTATTTAAAACATTCATATTATTCAGGAATAAACATATTTAAGCCTAATGATTTTCCAGTCTGATGCATATAAATATTAGAGCTGAAAATCTGGTGTTTTAATACACAACATTTAAAACCATTAAAATTTACATCACACGTGATTTGAGGAAAATCAACCAACATCGCTTACCTTTTAAGATGCATCTGAACTACATTTGAAGACATTGTTTTCACGCGTTATGCTGAGGTCTTCATCTGTTATGTTTCGGCAATTTTTATTACGGTATTTAGGTTGTTTTAATTGCTGTGTGCCTGGATTGCACGAAGTCAATGGCGAGCGCGTGGTTACCGTTTCTTCCACACTTTCCTGTCTGGGAAAGTACGAGACTCATCTTGTCCTCAGAGCGAGTATGACGTGCAGGTAATTGGTGTGCTTATTGAGAGTCAGCACTTGCGTGCGTCAACAAAACCTCGTAAATCCCCGTAATGGTAGCGAGACGGTGTCAAATATCGAATTTTTATGTATAGAAATGTCAGTTCAATTGCAAATGGTTGAAATGCTCCTGTTGTATTTTAGAACTGATGCTACTTTTTTCTTATTCCAAGTCGACTGCGAGAATATTTTTACAAATAACTTTTCATTAATACATTAAATAAGACGATGAGCTATTACTGTATTCGAGGGTAAATTAATATTACGTACCAATCTCCAATGTTGAAAGAATTCTCTAGAATTTGTTTGAATTTTATATTTTTTTGTGGAAATAAATGACGCTTTCGAGCTGCTGCTCTTTAGAAATATTATTTATTTAGTTACCAATAATTTGGAGGATACATAAATCAAATAAAATCAACGTAGATTTTGCAATAAAATAAACATTTCGCCTCTGTTTCCTTGTTCTGTCTGTCATCTGTAATGCTCTTTGACATACGAATGTTGCGGTTTGATGCATCGTCATTCGAGCCTTACTCTGTTTTTCCTCTTTTCGTTATATGGAGTTACATTTTATCATTCTATTCATTGATGGCATATACAGTTTACGTAATTATTTTCTACTAAGTAAATTTTGTTGCTTGTCTGCATTTGTGGAAATTGTCAACAATGTAGTTTCTTCTAACACTACCTCCAAAGCAGAGGTTGGCGGACGTTATTAGAATTTAGTAATGTAATGTAATGTAAAGCCCTTGCAGTTTTTGCTCCTGAAAATTTCGTCACTCTCTTAAAGTGTTCTGACAAAGATGAAACGATTTGACGAAATGCTGCTGTTTCATGATAAAACGCTGTTGAAATGGAGTTGAACGCTGTGTTGCATGTGACTAACGTGTCATATGCATTATGTGCCAGTAATTGCATGCATTTCTACATTTTATCGGAGGCCAGAGAATGACATAGGTACTTTGTTCTTTTCATAGGGATTCTTTCTATCCAAAGCAGTTAATTATTCTAGACATGTCTATCACAGTGATGTCGTGGTAACCTACGTGTACCAGTAGCGCCGCAGCAGAGCCGCGAAGCGTTACCGTAGCATGCTGTGAGATTACCAGCAAAGCCAGTGTCGTGAAAACAAACAATCAGACGTGCGCTCATTTGAGTCAAAATATTAGTATTGGCGTGAAATGTTTACTCTGCATTCTGAATGGGCAAGGAAAATAAAAGAAAAAAATATAAATAATCGTAATAACAACACACGTATTTATTTAAGACCTGCCTAAAAGATTATTTCGTCTGGGGTCCAGGGTTGCTTTCACCACCGCTGTCTTGTGGCGGGTGGTTAAAGTATGGAGAGAACCACTCTTGTCACCATGACTCACTGGTTCTGGAGATCACGAAAACGTGCGCAAATTGTACTTCTCTCCCACATCGAACAGACAGTTTTAACTGTTTTTGACGTTAAATAAATACATGCGATTATGACTTACTACTTTATCTGGAGTAAAGAAAACGTGCTACCCTTGCTCAAACCACTCAAAAACCACACTTATAGTTAAACACATTTGTAGGTGTATGTCGCAGACGAGTTCGTAGCACTCTACAGGACAGAATTTCTACCGGGCACGTTCGTTCTTTGCATGTTTGTTCTGCGCTGACGCTCGAGATCTGTAAACATATCGAAGGCCGCCCGCCAGCAGTCGTTCAGGCGAATCCGAGCTCACGCAAATGACACTGGGGGCGGGGGGGGGGCAGTGAGCGAGTGCGGCCGCAAAGTCGATGCTTCCGTATGTGTTCGGTGCGGTCGCCACCCCCTCGCTCTGTCCCTCACACGCCGTCCCGCCGCCTCCGGTGGGCCCCCGCTCCCAACCCCGCCTCCCGCAGCCCGCGTTCGCCGCCGGAGGAGCTTTTATTGGACGGCGCGCTTTCTTCCGCCGACGGCAGCGGGGCTCCGCAGAAATGCGCGCTGGCGCGGCGAGATCGGCGGCGCTAATGGCATGCGATAACAGCGGACGAACGCACCTCAGATGTGGCAAATGCGCTCACACTGACGACGTCGTGGAAATGTTCTCCGGATTTTTATGGGCGAGTTTGGTTGCGAGAGCTCGCGAATTTCGCGCTCGGAGTAGTTGCAATTGTTGATGCTCCTCCAATAATGTCTGATGGTTCTGAGCACTGATGAGTCACTATTGTAGTGCCAACTAAATGCTCTGAAATACAATGAGTCCCAATATAATGGAGTACTATGGTGGTTATTTTTGTTTTGTCTTGCCCAGAGGTTGCGTGCTTAACGTGTGAAAATAGGACGATACTTCTGGAGTGCATGGAAATGAAGAATAGAGGAAATCGATTGTGATGAAGAAAAAAAGGCAAATCGCTGTACACAGTAGCAGCTGAAAATACAAGGCCTGTGAGTAGGAGAAAAAATAATTAGTATTAGAAAAGTGGCAGTAGGAAGCTGAAATGGCAACTAAACTGCCGGAAAAATAGTGGATGACAGGTACAGGTTCGCAGTAGAAATGAAAAAGCGGAGATAAGACGGCTCTCCGAGTGTTCCGAGGGCAATGGCTCGCAGAGCGCGTAAGTTGGCGAAAGGGAGCTGGGAGGGCGGGAGCTGTCACGGGGACGGCGTCGCAGATGGAGCAGATGGCGCGGGGGCGGAGACGAACACAGCGAGTGTGGCGTCGTCGCGCGGGCGCAGATTGCGGCGGGGGCAGCGGGAGGGGCCAGGGGGGGCAGGGGAACAGGGGAGGGCGCGGGGAGGCCGAGATAGCGCGGCGCAGGAAGCAACGCGCCCTCGGCGATGGCTGCCGCCCAGAGATCCCGCGCGTCACGGCGGGTGGCTGCTGGGGAGAGAGGCGAGGCAGTGCGGGGTCAGCGCGGGGCCGGGGCAGGGACGGGGCGGGTCGAGGCGGGGGTGGGGGGATATCCACTAGGTGCTAGCGGAGTGGAGCGCGCGGAGCGGGCGCCGCGTCGAGGGCGCTACGAAGAAGAGCACTTTGTTCCTCCGCTGAAGCGGCCCCAGCCGCCGGGAATCTCTTTGCCGTGCGTCAATACATGCATTCCAGAAATTCCTGCGCTCACATGGCGCTTGTTCATGAGACAGTGAACGTCAAGGGAATATGCTTCGTTAATATTGCGTATCTCGGAAGCAATAAGTTGTCTGGTAAATCCGTGTTACGTACCAAAAGCGCGTTGTTTCGGAGCTCGTTCATTCACCAATATAAAGGTTTATGTGAAAAGTTATTTTCTCCATTCCAGCTTTGGAATATAATACTATATTTTTTTCTCATAAATTAGTCAAGTTTTAATTGAATCAACGGATATTTCAATAAATTTTAATTATTGTAATACGGAAAATCACTGGCTTTATAATATTACGTATATAATATTATAATACTGAAATTGATGGAATCCGTTTGAGTCGGTCTTTCATTGATCGTGGTTTACGTCGGTGGGTAGTGTCGGCGAGGCGGCAGAACAGGGCTTGGACAGCGGTGCCGCAGCAAGCGGGGGCGGTAAACTGCGCCTCCGGGCGCCGTACGCGGCCATGAGCGAATGACAAACGTTGCCGGAAAAGTTCAGTCTCACGCGCCGTTATGCACCGATGCGTTCCTTCCAGTCGACTGCCGTACAAAACGATCGCGCACGGAAAATACTGGGGCAGACACAGCGGTGCATCACACAGCAAAGCAAGAAAACAGGATGGAAATAAAATGACGGCTCAGATGTATGTAGTATATTGATACCCGACCACGCATAAGGAAGAGGGTGAGTATTTTGTACCGCTATCGATGTTTAATGTTGCAATTGAGCAATTCTTGCTTGCAGCGAATGCCTGATGTAGGGAGATCAATAAGAACATTTATGCATGTCGTGTCGTTTCGATCTGAATACGTGCTTCCTACTACTCGCATCGTCGTTACGTTGTCGATAGCGACTTTACACCTAAGTATCATAGTTTCAGAGAGTGGAAACGTAACACTTATCTGACCCAATTCCCGACCACTGCCGTTACTGCCATGAAACACGTTATTACCCACCTTCAGCTTCTTAATCAAGAAAGTATTTACAACCAGGACGTGAAATCAGCTGTTACTTTATTCAGCAATCACTGACAGGAAGAATGTTGTTTAAGTGATTCTGACACCTCGGTCATTACAATTTGACATGCGCAACAGAGGGGAATATTTATTACCTAAGGCAGTTAGATGCCAATTCCTTTGTTAACTCTTCTACCCAAAGAGAGTAAAGCACTGACTCCATCTGTAAAGTACCTAATTATGAAGATTTGTTAAAGTTGGAGCTGAAATAAATATTATGTTTATATAATATACGTGGGAAATTTTGAGTGTTATCTCTTATTTTTCCTGGCGCAAACTGCGGGAACAGATTTCCACGATACAATCATGCACTTACCAAATATTGCAACACTACATTTTTATGATTCATAAACACACATATGAGAACATTTGCTTACTTACGTTTTCATATTATTTTCGTAACCACATTTTGTCCAGCTATTATGAATCAAACATTTGCACGAGACATTATCATAACTTTAATTATTATTCATAGCTTGTATAATGAAATAAGGATATAAAGCTTTATTACTTCTCCTTGTCTTTATCAAAACTAGACGATCTAGGAGTAGTGTTATTTCTCAAACAGGGAGAAAGTATGAATTAACTTATTTTTGTAAAACATACTAATAGATTAACGTGTGTCGGAGTCTGTTGAAATTATATGTAATACATATTATATTACATCACAGAACAATTATGCTGAGACAAAAATTCTTGTTTTTAGGAAAGTCTAAACCCGTTATGAATATACACGACTGTATCTTTATTCGTTATTAAATCTCTAAGTAATATGTGTGCAATGTTTCGTATTTTGCACTTTAGAGGAAAAGAAATGTGTTCTAAATTACGACATACGTTGGAGACAATTTATTTGGTAATTATTTTTTGCGAGAGGAAAGAAAAGGCGTAGTAATTATTTTCGCTAACCTCTGGCTCGTTGCGTCAGAAAAGGAAGGCGATTGCAAATAAAACGAGCGACCGAGCGAAAGGGTTGGCCGAACGGTAGGTGAGTGGCCGAATGCGTTAGTAAACGGGAGTGTGCGGCGTGGGAGGAGGCAGGTATTCCGTGGCGGGTTGTGTAAGCGTCTAAATATAAACGCTTTGCGACGCGTTATGGAGTTGGCGAGGGGGCGACGTGCACGTTGCACCGCTGCGCGCGACTAGGGTTTCGCGCAGGCCGCCCCCGCACTCAGCGCCGGAAGACTTCGCACGCGCGACGCCCCTCGCCAGGGGCGCCACCGGCAAGAGGGGGGCTATTGGACTTGTAAAACGTTTCGTAATGGATGACGCCAGATCACGTAGTGAGCAGCATAAGAGGACGGCGGGCAGGAAATTACGTACTTGGTACGGTTTTGGTAATCGATCACTCTATTCTGGTGGGCGCACAACTCTTCACTCGATTGTTTTGACAGGAACCCCTCCCGAGCAGGTGAGACACTACTCGGCGAGGGGAAAGATGCCGAATATGGACCGGCGCTTAAAGTTAACCGCGAATGAGTTTCTATAATTAGGGCACATGGATCATGTTAGTTGACTCTAAATACTCTTGGATGAGATTTTGGGTCAGTTTTCAGTGAATAACTGCCATGTTAATGAGCAGGATTAGTGTTACTGTGTTTTCGTATGGTGTCTTACTATTTTTGTGCTATAAATTGTAAGCCATTTTATGCAGAGGAAGTAACTGCAACTTGTACCCTACACTTGAGAAATGGACTTAATTATATTCCGAATGCGAAGACTAATGTTGTCCTTGAAGTAGTTGTTCAGCATTATCTTTTTCTTATATTTGGACAAGGTGCTGAAATTGAATCACAGACGCTTGTCTTGATACCAGTCATCTTAGGACACTGGTGAGCTTTTTAAATTTTTATTTCATGTGAACAAAATACAATGGAAGGAAATGTATGTCAACTGATTGTGATATTGTGCGCCATTTGATGACCTGTTGGAGTAGGCGACAAGCAAACCTATTTGCAGAAATATAAGCAAAATTCTTGTAAAGAATCTCTTTAAATTATTCATTTCAAAAACTTCAGGTCAAGGCAAAAGTAGAGTTGCAACTTTCCATTAAAATATATCAGTTTCTGTAGCTGAGTGATGAATAAAAGCTCAAAATCGAACAATCGCTTCCAAATGCTGAACACATGCATACGTACATCAACAAAATCAAGAAAGAATGAAACTAAAATGTGTAACCAGATGGTCGACACATTTTTTTTAAAGGGTTCGAGATATCTTCTATTGGAAGAAGCGAAAAGAACAGTTATAACGAACAGCCCACCCAAACAAAAACTAGGGCAATCAAAAGGGCAAGGAAAGAAATTTCAAGAGAATAAGAATAAAAAATTAAGTTCCTGTTCGTTAGATCACAAAAAACATTACGGTAATGTTTAATCTAACCGGTTCTGTTCGATACGTAAAAAGTTAAACGAAGAAGATATGTTAGTGTGTACGGAAGATATAGATTACTCTCATTGTTTTAACATGAAATCCAGCATTGAGAAATTTATCAGTATTAGTTGCCGAGATAAAATCGAACGTTACTAGAATGTTGAATCTCAATTTCTAACCTTTAATATATCTTGAAGCTTTGGCGTAATCGTGAAAGAAATGCCCCGAGTTATTTTGAACTGACAAGGAATGTGCAGGTTCGTTTCTCTCAGAGTTCCTTTACTACGATGTCAAGGCACACTCGCTGGTTGCATAGCTCGAACCTCCGCTGGCGGGTAAAGGGTCAAGATGTCCCACATCACGATTCAATTTTCTGCCTTTCTTTTCCCTGACGAGCCAGTGCCTTCTAGGACTGCCGTCCGCGGCTCCGCATCGCAGCCGAGATACTTCTTGTTCTCCCTGTCAGTTGCAGGTGGCCTACACCACAACGGTTTTCATTCTCAATTGTGTGCCGCATTTCTAGCGCCATATATTACTACCGTTCTTTGAGCGACTGGTAGCAAAAAACTCAGCGATTCTTGTGCAAAAATATTATAAAGTTTCTCCGATTATCATAAGCATTATTTCACGACGGGTTTTGGGAATCTCTTTATAGCGTTGACTACATTAACGCAGTGAAGTCGCAATGATTAATATGTCCTGTTTTTCTTCGTTTGTACTATGACAATACAAAAAAAATGTGTCAACGAGATATGGCAGAGTTAGGATTGTCGCAAGGAAATAATTGGAGATTAACGAGCCCTGTATATTTACTGCCTGGTGACGGTGTAATTTCTGCATCCGTGATGAGTTACTGCGTATTGCGAGTTCCCCATTATTCTTAATTAACCTTTGTTAAAAATTGGGAAACGTCATTTTAATTACTGAGAGGGCCCCACGGGGCAGATAGCAGCTATTTTGAAAGAAAAATGCCTCGGCTTCCAGCCACGAACGATCGTCCTCCTCCCACAGGGCGAAAGAAGCGCGCCGCATGCCGATCACGCCCGCGTCACGAGGGGGTGGGGCGGGGGCGGGGGCGGGGGCGGGGGCGGGGCGGCGGGGCACGCGGGGCGCACCGCTGCGGCCGCCGTTGCCCGGCAACCGCCTACCGCATTTTGCCCTCCCCCTGCCACGGCGCGCTCCACTCCACCTGCTCCGCAGTGCGGCCCGTCACCTCCGCCCCGCCCTCGCGCCCCCTCCACACACACACCGCGAAAAGTGCTCGCCTCTGCGCCGCTCATCCCGCCGCTCTCCACGCCGAGGCCGCCGCCGTGTTGTCGCTGACGGCCCTTGTTCCGATGCCTCGCTGCTCGCACTTCCTGCGCCCGCGCCCTGGGCCAGCCCGCTAATGCACGCACGGACCCGTCACGCGGCCTTTCAGCGGCTGGCTCAATCTGTGAGGGATGATGTAGCTCACTTTGGCTTTAAACAGGTAATGTTGAGCTACTGTGGTTACTAAGGAAACATTCAATGACACGATACTAAATTCGACAACATCATTTCTCTTTCATTTACGTAATTAATTCGAATACATTACGCAATGAGTTCCGGTCGTATGATTGTGTGTAGCCTTCTAGCCATTTACACTGTGAACCAGTTCTTGAGAATCTTTAGTAAACACTTTTAGCCGCTGCATCTCGATGAAGCAATACGTTCCAGACACAAATATCTCTCTACCACAACCTCTCTCTGACACGCCGCTCGTACATGTCTTCGTGCTGTCACCCGCCACCACCCGCCACTGCTCTTCCACGTTGTCGTTGTCCTTCATTCTTTGTTTCTCCCCCCCCCGCCGCGGTCTCGCTTCCGCCTCCACCTCCTCCCTCTCGCCGCTGCGCGCCATCTGAGGTGGGGCGTGCTTGATTCACAATGCGGCGCCTGTGCCCCCGGCTGTCATCTCGACTGCAGCCGCCCCTTGCCCTGCCGACGGGCCCCGCGCCGCGCTCCACTCCACCTCCCCTTCTTCCCCTCCCCCTGTCCCTCAGCGGTCCGCCCCTCCCCCGGGCCCCTGGAGATGACCCAAGACAATGCACTCGGCTGAAGAGGGCGTCCCGCTGGGCAATGCAAAACCAGCGCCGGCGCCTCGCAGCGCGCGCCGCTCGCCTCCCCCACACCCCTCGCCATCAAAGGAGGGCGAATTCATCTCCAAAAAAGGCTCAACGTTCGAATGCTGTATTCACTCCAACTATTTTATTAACATGTATCATTTTCGAATCGGGGTGTGTGTATGAATAGAATGTTACGTAAATAACCGCAAGCAATATTGTATTGAAGCGAAAGAGAAAAGTATATTGTGTTGAAAATTCCTCATTTTCACAGCTTCTTATGTTACATTGAAGCTGACAAAGAGGAGCAGGAATGTGAAATATTATCGAAGATATTAAAATTAAGAAACAAATTATATAAAAAAATATATAATGAACAGTACGTTTTGATATGTTGTCATATCACTTACATAATATCAACAAAGTAAACGTGCTGAACTTTAAATTGCTGTAAATATCAACATTCAGCACCAACTATGCTATAAAAAATACGAAATTAATAAAATTAACTCACAGATGATATATCTAATATCCGTACTTAGCAAAACACCAGGAAGGGCATACCAGTTCTCTTAAAGATTACGTCTCAAATGAAGCATAAATGTGTTTTGTTTAAAAAAGGCAATTAGTTTGCTGCCTTTAGATGAGTCTCAAAATATATTCATACCTAGGAACGGCATCAGAAATCTACCAAAGACAGAGTTATAATACTATTTTACTTAATGGTTTGTCTGCAAGAAAAAACATTTAATCTCTACTATATGTGAAAACAAATGATTTCTCACTATACGCCTGAAATTTCTTTGCAACATAAAGCATCAGAAGTTTTCGATTGATCTGTAAGTACACGAACGTAACTCAATCAGTGGGCTACGTAGGGAATGGAGACTATCGTCTAAAGAAGAGAGAGAGAGAGTGAGGGAGAGAGGGAGAATGAAGGAGGGAGAGAGAGGATGAGCGAGGGAGAGAGAGAGGACGAGAGAGAGAGGGAGAGTGAGGCAGAGAGAGCGTGAGAGAGAAAACGTCTTGGCTTCTGGCGCACAAAGATTATTGGGCTGTCATCACCTTTCACACAGTTGCCTGAATGAGAGAAGAATCGCGTTGATTATAGGAAAAACGTTACTAACCTTATGTACTTTTGTGTGATGAATAAAAGATCACGATAAACTTTCTAGTAACGATGTTTCGGTGTAAGTTTCTCAGAGTAGGATGAACACGAACAGCATAGCAATGAAAAAGAATAGTGTTAAAAATACCGCAATGAGAGCTATCGAGAAGGAAACGTTCTGTCTGACGACGGAAAGCCAAATATAAAAGAAATATACTAGGAAATGAAAAGACTTGTAATAACAAGAGAAAAATTTGAACAAGGGAAAAATTTGAATATGCAAATAGAAAGATATCATAAGACTCTCCGCAGGAGCTCCTCATTTGTAGTCAGTCTCTAACCTTGGTGGCGCAATCCCGAGGAAGCAAAACGTCTCTGCAAGAGCCTAGTCTCCGCGAGAGGGTGAAGCGCGAGGGGGCGGCAGTGAAGGCCAGCCCGATCATTTCTCGACCGGAGACAGAAATTGGAGACGCACCGGTATGCGGCCGCGGCTGAGGACCCGGGGCGGGACGCGAGCGAAGGGCGGGGTGCAGCGGCGGGAGCTGAAGCGGCGCCCGCGCCGCCCGGGCACGCGTCGTCCTTCCAAGCGCTGCGTCTCCCGCTGATAAGCGGCTTTCCTTGTCCCCCCGCAGGCGCGCCATTGTGCTCGCTGCGCATTGTGAGGCGCTGGTTCCGCGGCGAGCACGGCGTCCTGCACGGCGCGGTGGGCTACGCGAGCCGGGGCGGCGCTGCGCGGCGCGGCGCTGTGGCGGCACAGCAGCCCGGCCCCGGCCCCGGCCCCGCTCCGGGCTCCCCGCCCCCGGGGCTCCCGGCCCCGGGCTCCCCGCCCCGGGCTCCCCGCCCCGGGCTCCCCGCCCCGGGCTCCCCGCCCCGGGCTCCCCGCCCCGGGCTCCCCGCCCCGGGCTCCCCGCCCCGTGGAACTCCGGGCGCGGTGCCAGCAGCTCCGCCCGCCCCCCGCCGCTCCCGCGCGCTCTGCCCGCCGCCCGGTTATCGCGCGCTCGCTCCTGGGGCTCGGCCACCGCCCTGGATCTCTCGCTCCACTCCCCTCCCTCCCCGCCGCTTCCTTGTCTTGGCACAGTGCCGCGCCCGCCCCGGATTCAGCCGCCAACAGAGCCGTACTAGGATATTAGTCTATCCGTTGTTCCTCTGCGGGGCGTGAAGGTCACTGTAATGCCGAAAATGAAATTCACGCGCCCGTTGTAAAGAAACTTATTTGACGGACGCGCAAACATTGTTTAGGAGGAGAGCAGTCAACGACAGTAGTTACCTTAAAAATATCACGAGCGATTTTAAAATTGTATTACTCACTTCGTCCGTAGTTAGCCTAATGCAAAGAGCAGTGACTAGCGTTGTTGGACATAAACGTTATTATTAAAAAATATTTTAGGCAATGACGGCTGTCTTTATATCAAAATATTTGGTACATTCAAAGGAGCATTTTCCTTTAAGTTTCTTTCGATGTTTGATGTTCAGGCTTAGAAGGATTTGTAGAGAGCACACACCTTAAAATATCACTATTTGGTACAGTGCAGTGCTGAAAGCTTAATCTATGAAGGATGAGTCGTTTAACAACGCCACTACAGAAATCCATTCTAGTGTAACCTTAAAGGTTCTTCAATTCTGCATCATGCACCATGGTGCTTCAATTCGGCCCCATATCCTGTTGTAAATAAATACTTGATGAATTAAATTTAGAATTCTCTATCTTAAAAATATAATTTTGCAGTTATGTATAGAGTTTCAATGGATATCACAAACTTCATTCCACAGTCATTTCGAAGTAACAATTTAATGAAACATTCACAATAAAACGTATGACCTCTTCTTGTGACACGAATGGGTTATAATCCATCGATTGTTATTTGTGTGGTTGTAATTAAACAGTTATTAGGGGTTTCACTTTAGGTTTCCGGGAAATCAAAACAACTCTGGAATATGGAAACTATGGAAGCAACCATTCGTAACAAAATTATCCATATTTCAATTAACACCATTTCAATAAGATTATTGTAAAACATGACATATTTTTTAGAAGTGTGCTATTTGTTATTTTTTTGGCAAAATATTGTTAATATTTTGAGAGTTGGTAATAATAATTAATGGAAATCGGGAGTATGCAAATTCAATCATCCAGTATAACTAATTCAAACTTGTACTGAATGATTACTTTGTTTAAGATCTTTTCTTCAATTTCAGGAATATTTTTAGATACGAGAAGGTTCAATTATAAAGAAATTTACGAGATAGAAGTGAACATACTTTCACCTTTTAGGAAGTAAGTTTTTGAAACTCAAGGCGTATGAATTATATTATTTTAATTGCTGACGTTTAAATTGCGATTGTGCATTCTAATTGTTGATCACCAACAATTTTTCTTTATAATCAATTTAATGAATCAACATTCAATTTACTTTCTGTCACTGGCTTAGCATTAACAATAGGAATATATAAGTAGTGATGAGGTTCTTCTAAATGTGCATAAATGTAGTTTTTTCGAAATATACTCGCAGGAATGACAGACTGCGCTGTGTCAGGAATCATCGAATATAATTAGCTATGTTTCTCATTTTTCATTCCATCGATAGATTCATCATAGATTACTCTCTTCATCGTTGCTAATGAGGACTAATTGTACGGGGTCCGGGCAGAGACTGGAAGAGACTTCTAGCGGCCGGCTATTCTGATTGGTAGTTTTTGGGTTTTTCTCCGATTAACACGAGGGAAATGCTTTAGTAATACCCTAACAAACGGGCCACGGACTGAGTGCAATCTTTCTTTCCTCTTCTTTGTCCTAGCCTCACCACTTACTTACACACACTTGCACTTACATTCCCTACACTTCCACACATGTCGAGAGACTAGTTGGGAGCTTAGAGCTTGTCACGGCTAGGGCGGTGCCCCGCTGGTGGGAGATACCTTGATGGGGAAATCCCTTCAAGCCGATGTGTAGATTGGCATCAGGTCTAACTATTCAGAGGGGAAAGAACACCGTCACCTCCTGTGATAAAAATATGCACTTCGATACGAATTCTCATCCCTATGAACGGAAAAATAAGTTGGCAAAACATGCATGTTATGGTAATAGTGGTTAATTACGTTGATTATGTATATGTGGTTAATTAATCTACTTGTCATTTTTTGTTAACAAACTGTGCGGCAAAGTTGTATTTTGGCATAGAATACTTTGAAAATTATACGTTGAGCGGACTCAAGGATGTTTTATGTTAACTGTTTAGGTCGAAGGCGGAAGCCTCGTCACCAACTTGCACACGCATAGTGAAGCGTCAACTGTGCACTAAAAGTAAACACAAAATATGTTATTACTTTGACTAACTCATAATAGCTATTATGCATTAAGGTTTGATAACATGATTATTTTTTAAGATAATTATTTGGCAAACTTTGGTGAGTTGTTGTGTGTAATGGCTAAAGAAAGTGATTAATTCACTTTCAAACAAGTAGGTAGAAATAATTTCTTAATGTATGGACATTAAGAAATAATTTCTTAATGTATGGATTCATTACAGGAACCTTAATATGAATATGAATGAAATGTGAATGAAAGTGAAATTCTCTTTTGTTGACATCTCCATTTTAAAGATTGGTTGGGAGAGAGAACCGCAAAAGGGATCTGTTCTACAGAAATGATATAGGCTATAGTTTCAAGTGAAGAAAACTTACAAACATCTTCTATCTTCTAGTTACAGCGATCAATGTATACGGTAAAGTAGTCTTTGGGACAGATTCAAATTTAATATTTGTGAAAGATTTATAACAAAACAGGCTTCCGTTTCTATTTTATGTCTGATTTGCGTCTTCCGTCTGACGATATCCGTGTGACTTCCTTTCTCTTCATATCGATTATTGTGGGATTATCTAACAGTACATCTAATATAATTTTACGCTATATCAGGGCAAGCAATTGAAAGGCAAACAAAAGGCATTATTTACCTTTCAAGTATTTTACCCTCTAAGTTTGTTATTATTTAAAACACTCCCTAAAATTCAGAATTTCGAATTGTATGCATTAAAAAAATTAATAATTTTCACAGCTGCCTATTTCGAGAACTTCAATAATACAAATCAAACCAGCTACATTTATATTTTTAATACTCTAATTTCACTATACCGTACTGTATGAAACTCATGCATCAGCCTTTGAACTTTCTCCATTATCATGTATGCATCATGAGTCAATCATCATATTAAGTAGCACGTATGCTCAGCAGTGTTTTAGAAAAGATAAACTTAAAAATATGATGATTATTCCTTCCAAGAAGCTCGCATGTTTCTAGAAGTGAATAAAGAAATATATATTCTTCAGCTAAAACTAAATTTAAAATTGTTCCAAACTGGATATCAGAGTTAAGAAGACACACTTTTGTCAAGAATAGTTTTGAGCTATTTTCTTGAAAAGAAATTACACACAGCCTAGAGTTTTTCGTTAGAACAGCCTCGTATCAAAGGACTGATTTATTCGACGCGATCCCATCAAACTTCTCAGTAATCTTGCCTCGTGCAGTGGCTGATGTGGAAGTTTTCGCTTGGTTGGTGGGACAGGCTGTGTGGTGGCGGCAGCGAAAGAGGCTATGGTTGTGGTAGTGGGGTTTGTGGCAGTATCGGCAGAGTCTCCCTTTCTCTCTGCGAAGGCGGCTTTGCTTGTCGCTTCGGTGTCTGGCTCCGAAGCTCTTTAATGGGATACCAATTAAAAGTTTTCAATCCGCGACGTCTGTTTGAGTTTCGAAGGTATTGATATTACGATTGTTCCATTAGTCCCGATTTATTCGAAAACAATGTTGCGTATTAATGAAAAAGTCGTAAAATGACATTCTATAAGACAGACATTCATTGTTTCAACAATGAGCCAATAAAACACATCTAGTGCTAAGCACTTGAAATATAGATGCCAAGATAGAACAGCTTTATTGCACTCCTTAGATTATTGTGAATGAAAAGGTCTTTAAATGCAAGTGACATTTAAAACGTCAAGACAATTTGTTCATTTCATTCTGCAATAAACATATCGACGGGCCAGTTCCAAAAAGCAACAACACATTCCTTTAATTTGAAATGTGAGGCATAATTGTAAGTGGTGTATCTCACATTTTCAGAATGATATTGAACTTTCAACGGGAATATCTAATTATTTAGAATTTTGAGCTGCTGGCTTCTGCCGAAATTACGCCAAAATTTACACTTGACGATTAAGCAAATGAAGTTCATGGATATTGTTTCTGTGATTGCTTTCTGTAACCCAAATAAATGTCACAATTTGTTATAACTTTAAAAGTAAAATGAAATTAGCATCGCTTGTGTACAAGCAATAAAATGATTATAGTACTGAAAAAAATTGGTCGATGTTCAGTTATGAAATAGGGGTGCATCTAAGAAAAAATTTAGTCTATTCTGTACTTTTAAAATGCAATATAGTGAGCCTGCTTAAAAGAATTAACTAAGCTGTAATTAATACGAAAGGTATACCGGTAATTAATGAAAAAAATCAATAAACCTCTGTATTGAAATATACCAAAATAATTTGTTTTCTTGTGTAATTAGAATACAAATATTTTGTTTGTGAAAGTGCTAACGTAAAATATCACATTATATGTGGCACATTACCGTATTTCTGAACGCATAAAACGCAGAGATATTCTTTTTACCAATACCTTTTCTCTTATTATTTAATTCTATTATGCCCTTAAAATATATTTTTCCGCTCCATTCCTTTAGAACATTTGCCACTCTTATTCTTTTAAAAAATTCTTTGAAACCTGTTATTGTCGTGAACCCACTCTCGTGTATCTGGAAATGCACATTTTGTTCGATTTTTTCCTGTATATAGTCTGAAGAGAGAGATCCCAAGCGTTTTTGAAAGAGAACAAAAATAATTTATTTGAACCCCTTGTGGACGGGCGGGCGTATTCAGGCCGGTGTAGCGCGTTCCCGGAGCAGCGGTTTGCAGAGCTGCAGCGCTCTACCCCGTCGCTGGTCCGCGGATTCTGAGAATCGTGTTGCGTAACGATTCGTGAAACGGCCATTCTAGCAAAATTAATGCTACCACAAAAACTAATTATTGTGTTAGACCATACATTTGCACCAACTTATTCAATTTCATTAATCGAAGAAACGCCAATAAATGAAACGTGTGTTGAGGTTTATATACACAATATACACAGAGTTGAACCACAGAACTCTCTTTCGTAGTGATGTGTAATCTACCTTAATGGTGTCTGTCGTGAAAACATAAGAATGATCAAATTCTATTAAAAATCAGATCCCGGTATTTTATACGTGTATTTTAGACAGAATTTTCAATACTATACGTGATATAATACATTTGAAAATATATGTGCGATTATTTGTCGCATATTTCTTGCTATATATTGTGTGTGTTGAAGTGCTATCATCCCTGAGATATAATTCTTAGATATATCATTTTTTAATTTCTTGCATACTACATACATATATACTATAGAGAATGTATTGTAATGCTGCGTGAAAACGGTGATTTATGTTAGAAAAAGTCGTATTGTGGGACCCTGATAACAAAAAAGTGGATAAATCTTCTTACTACACGTAGTAAATTATTTCCTCTAACACGTTTTATACTCAAAATTCGCGTTTTGAGGGCCCTTGATACTGAAAACATGGCTGGCAGTAAAACTCCTGTCTTGTCTTTCTGTCTGTCGATCTTTGCGCAACGCTAGAGTCTAAACAAATTTGAAATGAATTTTGATTCTTTGAATATACTTTACGTCAAGCAACAGTTCAAAAAATTTTTCAAAATGATTCCAATTTTTAAAATTAATTTGTATTTCTTCGATAGAGCAAAATACGCTTAAAATAGCATAAGTCACATGTTTGTTAAAGTATCTGAAGTTTTACAAATTGCAAGAGTTCACGTTTTTGGCGTCTGCCTACAACAGCAGTATAGAAAACAGACGTTTTTCTTCAATGAAATCTCTTTATCAAATACAGATCTTAAATAAAATCATGTACAATTTTTCGAAAATAAGAGTACTTTTGCGTATATTTCGCGCATCTCTTCATAGTTGTAAATTCGTATTTCCTACGCTTCTTTTGTTGAGTGTCACGAGATATCACCTACCAATACGACTGTGACAACGCCGCGACATGGCATTTAGAAATTCTCAGAATTCCTCTCATTGTTGGGCAATGTTTCTGGCTGTAAGGAACCCAGGTTTGGATAGTGGGATTTATGTCGATATATTAGCTTTAAAAGAATGTTTTCACACCTAATGCGGCACGATTGCTATTGTGTTATAAAAGGAATGGCTGAAATGTGTTAATATGAACGCGGTAAGACATTACGAAACCGTGACTGATGGGAGAAAGAACGTGCTGTCACGTAAAGTACGTAGTGTCACTAGTCGTTACGTATAATAAATACTCAATTGTGGCAGAGTTTATCCTTGACATTGTATTATCATAACCTGACGTTACTATTGGTCCATGAGTAAAGCCAAAAATTCCAGAAGAAATGCTCCAAACTACATTTTGATAAGGTTCCTTCTTAGAAGATCAACCACTCTTACAAGTTTCGATGACTCCTTAGTTACACGGAAGCATCTGCAGTATCTTCATCAGAATAAGAGATCTTAGTGTTCGAGTCTAGACGGTGGAATATTTTCGTTATTAGCTACACAGCTGGGTCGAATTCAACCACTGACTGGAGGAGAATTTTAGCAGCCAACAGTTCAGATCGGTAGTTCACCGTTATTTCTGGGATCAATACCAGATGAATGCCTAGGCAGTACCTTAACACACGGGCTACGGACCGCCCGCGCTCTTTCCTTCCTCATCTTCCCTTACATGCACTGTTACGAAGTAATGGAATCCTAACTCATTCGCACTTCCAGATTTCTCTCTAACGCAATCAATATATAACAAAGGTAAATAGTTTTTCAATGTACAATTTAATGTGTTAGAAAAAATCTCTAAAATAGTAAAACAAATGCCTTTTCCTAATATCCGAAACTCATCCAATAATACTACAAAGTCAACCTCAAAAAATCCTCAAATTGTATGCACACGTCCCACGTGTACGTTGCATCGGAATAGCAGCTATCGTCGAACTGCGTTGGGACACAAGACTCATTTTTTAGAACGTTTTCAAATGTCCTACGGGATTAATATAAAATAATCTCCTACATTAAAATATAAGTTTCAAATTCGATGGGGGAATACCTTCTTGGCTAAAATCATGAATAATATTGAGGCGCTTGTGTTGTGTATAGACGGATGGCCAGATAGATATTTGTATAATCTGTTCACTTTTTTGGTATCAGTGAGCGTTTTCCGGTCAAAATCTCGACATGATTTTTTGTCTCATTACACAATATTCCTTATTCTATGTATACAAAAAAAGTAAAATGAAAGTTGCTTTTTTGTCTTGAGAGGAAATACTAAATCGAACAAAATTAGGCATGACTTACCCAAACATCTAAAATGAATTTATTAGAAAATTATCAATTGTACGTCACACAGTGACAAAATATGAAAGTCTCCATTAGCATGTGTCGTATGAATAGTGCTTAAAGTGATATTACAAAATTTGTTATTAGAAAACATATTCCTGTTTATTAATTATCAAAATAAAAACCTTTCATTGTGTTGGTGCAATAGCTACTCACTTATGTAAATTTCTTATGTTACTTAAGATAATATGTATAACTTTCACGTTTGTAGCGGAAAACAAACCGCATTAGGTACAGTATGTTTACCGCAAAAAGAATGAACCATCGTAATGAAAGTGCACAAACTGCTATGGAGATAATAGTCATTCTGCAAAATGAGAGTGGATTTTCTGTGTATTTACAACGAAACTTTACCCCAAACCAAGTTCTAAACTTTCTCAGACTAACGATAGTGAACTTTCATAACTAGGCAAGTATCGGTTTAAGGAAGTATGTGTATGTATTAATAATAAACATCCCTTTTAAAAATGTTTGTCCTCTTTGTTTCAAGTAAAGAATATTGGAAATTAAGAAAAGTCCTTAGGGAAAACAAGTTTACTCCATAAAAAATTTTAAACTACCCACCGTTTCAAGACTTGTCATTTCAATGTCCAATAACGACAAAAGACTCACAATATAACAGTTGTTAACCAGAAAGCATGAAAAAGTAACATTATGGGTATTGTGAACGTTTTCCTTTGTTCAGCATATCATGAAACGCATCATCCAATACTGTTACGGATTTGCAGTTTGATGACTTCTATTATCGTTGTGATATTCTCTCGCTGCTGAATGAGTCGCGCCCGTCCGCGCGTCAACGGCCCCAACGCACTCATCAGCTTCCACGCGCGTGCACGCCCGCCCTCGCCCTCGCCCTCGCCCTCGCCCTCGCCCTCACCCTCGGCCGCCCTGGGTGGGACGGTTTGTCGCCCCTTGCAACCCAGATCCCGCTAGGGCTTCGCCAGCCACGCACGGGCCGCGCGCGGCGCGTGTTTGCACGTAAGCGCTCCAACGTGTGCAATGATGTGCGGCGCGTCGCAGCACGGGGGAGGGGGCGCGTCGGAGGGCGGCGGGGCGACGGGGCGGCGGGGTCGTCGGGGTGATAGGGACGGGGCAGCGGTACCAGCGGAGGCGCAGCCGGCGGCGGTGGGGCGGCGGCAGTGGGTCGGCGGCGGGGGCGGGGGCCGGCCCGGGCGGCGGCCCGCTGTGATCAATACCGCGCTGGGCCTTCGCCCCGCTCGCGCCCCCGTGCCCGCCCCCGCAGCGTCCCCGCGCCTCGCCTCGCCCCGTCCCGCCCCGCCCCTCCGCGCCCCGCGCCGCTGCTTCCGCGCCTCAGCGGGCGAAAGTGCGGCCGGCGCGGTCGCCCGAGGAAAGGAAACGGAAAGCGCGTCGCGCGACGGGCTGCGCGCCGCCCCCGCCTCGTTCACACGTGACGCGACGCACGTCCGCAGACTCCATTACAGGACGCGCGCTCCTCCGAAATCCCCCGCCCCGCTCCCCCGCGGCCTGGCTCCCCGCCCGAGCGAGAGTCACCCTGGCATCCCGCTTCGCGCCAACTTGTGCTTCCCGGGAGTCGCTGCTGTTGACGTTCCCCGCCAACTTGCGCCGCGTGCCGGCGCGGGAGGAACGTGGCCACACGGACTCCGAGAGGAAGTTCGCAACGGGGTAACGACTTCTCGTATTTTAGTAATTGCGCGTCGCTGCTCGGGTTGCAATTCCCTCCGCCACCCGCTGCCTCCCGAAATCTCGAAATCAACAAAACGGAGGGGCCGCTTCTTTGTATCTTTGGTCGTCTTGCACAAATACTGGAGCAAATCACGACAGCGGAACGGCGCACGAAGGCTATCTGGCCGCGGCCGTCGCTGCTGCCCCGCGGCTCGCTAGCTGAGCACAATACCGGCCGCTCCCTCCGCCCTTCCATCGGAGCGAAATCATCGGAAATTTCCGCGTGCGCGGCGACCGGAACGGCGACGCGCGCGGGGCTCGCCCCTCCAATAAAGGCGCGGCGCGGCGTGCACAAGAATGCAAGCGAGGGCGCCGGCCGTGTGTGGCCGCTCCTGGGGCGGGCCGGGAGGGCGGCCGGCTATTTCTGTATTCGCCCCTTTTATTACGTTGAGGTGTTTTTGCGGCGTTCTTCCGAGGAAGCGCGTCGATACGTGACGTCCTGCGCCAGGAGATCTTGACCCCGTCTTGTTTTTAAACACAGATGCGCCGGCAGGGGTGCCAGAAAGTAGGTCAAAGGCGTGACGTCTCCTTTTCCCGAATGCTGTTTCTTATTGTAAAAACAGTTTTCAAATTTTAAATTCCCTATAAATTGCTTTTAAGAAAAGCACATTGATGTATTTAAGGAGCGAAAACATTTGGCATTTGATCTTTTGTCATTCTCCTTTTGTTATAATGGTATGTATTCCCTCAGTGTGGTTGGCGGTTTTATTGAAACTCTCCCTAGCCCATGAGAGTTATTTACGTTCGTGAATGGCAGAATGAACATCGCTTGCCACAATACGTTCATTTCAGTGAGCGATAAAACTACTGAACTATAGAGTGAAGCCTTACACTTGCATATTAAATGACGAAAACATTTTCTGAAATTTTGAAAGTTATTGCAGAGAGGTGAATGCTTAGAAAGGCGAATATAACTGGAAATGTTATGCAGCTGAGAATGACTACTCTAAAACGTACGCATCGCATGCAGCGCTTCTTTTCTATGCAGAATATTCAGATGCGAATGCAGAAGTAGAAACTTCTCAAGTGGAAATAAAGTGCTTCCGCTCTCATTGTTCTCGCTCCCCCCCCCCCGGAGGCGCCAAAGTGGACGCGGGGTAAACGCCTCACCGGCTGAGACAGGAGGGGCGCGGAAACCTACGAGGGAGAGGATTAAGAGGAAAAGCAACGAGGTGGAGAAGTTGCGGCGACGGCTGGATCAACCGCAGAAAGAAGAACAGCTCTACTCTGTGTAAAGGGAATGAAAGAACGGAGAGAGTACGGATTATAAAAACGAAAATATCAGAATACAAGCTCCACATTTTTTACATTAATTACGCTACATTGTGGATTATTTTAAATTATTTTCGAAATATTAACATCATTAAAAGTCATCAAGTCAGATGTGACAACCAACCCCTATGGTAGGGTTGCATGGCACAGCCTTGAGTTAGGTTGGCAACCTACGTCCGTGAGAGTGTAGAGTAATAAATCAATGTCAACATTAATTATTTTCAACGTTTCATTCCCACAAATAAATGCAAACAAGTTAGTCGCCAATTTTTTTTTTATACAGACAATCCCCACCTTGGCAACTACGGCGCTCTTGGAAGTTTCGAAAATTAGTATTAGCGCTTTGGTAGTTTCGAAAATTTGTATTAAATATTTTACCTCTTTTTAATAAAAAAGTACTTCTTGACTTCTGGAATAGTGAATATATAACATCATTTTATTTTTTCAAGTTTTACTCTAACGAGAACTGAAACGTCCGATTGACGAGAGGCAAAAATTTCGGTTTAAGCTTCAAAGAAAAAATAAATATTTAAAAAATAAATAAATGATTATTCTTTAGAAAACTAAACATCACCGATTAATAACAAAACGTTAAACTCCTTCTATGTCCGCTAAATACAAGACATTCTTATTGGGGAACGCCAAGATGCGAACTTTCTCTACAGGTTCCTGACGGGGTCGACGCCCCGAATGACGGCGGCTACTACACGAAATGCGTTGTCGGTCTCATAGTCTCGTTGGCCCGCGTCGTCATACGAGTAGCGGGAGAGTCCACTACGAGTAGTGCGTCAACCGCGTTGCCGTGCAGTGGGCACATCACCTTATTAAAAATACAATAAAAAGGTTGGTACTTTGTCTAAAGATGTTTCTGCTTTTGAAACGTTTTGTCAGAATCGACACAAAATTTTATATTATCAAAATGGTAAGTAGTAGGGACGACATCAGCCACTTCAGTCACAACCTTTGTAAAAAGCAAATTGAAGGCTTCAAATTTGCTGAACGTTAAGCTAATGCTTTCTCATAGTGAGAATTAAAACAGATATAATTCATTTCTTTTACACACCGTATGAAGCAGAAATTTAAAACATATTACTGACATTCACATTGAAAAAGTAACATAAACTGTCACTTTGTTAAGTTAAAGTGTCTCAAACGTTCAGAGTGTGCAATATCAAGTAACTATTTCTGAGTGAACTGTGTGAACTTTATCATTATGTTGCGATACTGAAGGGGCAGTTACCGAATCAAAGGCCGGGTAAAAAAATTAACCAAAAAATTGAACAAATTGAAAATTAGCTAAATATTTAGGAAAGGGATCTATTGAGAAAAACATGATAATTGTCCATTGAGTTGCACATAAAGAATTCAGTTCTATACCAGAAGAATTTCGAAAAAACTACTAAAATGTCCTCAACTGTGGCCACTAAAATGCAAATATCAGAACAATCGTTTTATTTTGTGGAAATAGTTGACGAAGACGAAATTCAAGTGATTGGTTGAGGGTTTCAGCTAAAATGGTAGAGAATAAAAATCTTTCTTTACATATATTATAGAAGACATTTGAGGAACTACGAAAATATTACTCTGTAAGCTCTAGAACACATTTGATATCACGGTTCCGCTGATATGCTGGCACTGATCATGCTGAGATGTTTTATGCCGTTAAGGATACATAATACAAAGCTAGGGTTTATGGAAGCTACGTGGCCAATGTAGGAACCTGAGTGCGAACCAACTCCGATCTCCCCTACATTTGTCAATGTAAGATTTTCGGAAATGTAATAAAATAACTGATTATGATCTCGTAGATGTATGTTTTTTGATTAGATGCCATTCTACTCTACAAATATTTTTGATGTTTTGTATTGAGTTAATGTTACATTTAAAATGACGTTTGACTTGAGAATATTTATAAGCAAAACGAATGATCTGCGTCTTACGAAAATTAATTTAGAAATGTAAACGTTTGCGGCTGTTTAGTAAATATTTCTTGTGAAAATAATTTTTAAGAAAATTTAAATAGAATAAAAATAACGCGCGTTTCTTTCTCTACTGTTGTAAAAAATAAGATTAATACTCATTCACTTCTGGCATAGGGACAAACGAGATTAGAGACTTTTCAATTTAATCAGAGAAGATTGTTATCCTAGGTATATGTATCAGTGTGATGGAAGGCGAAACTGCTGAATAAGTGAGATGAGCAAAATTCCGATTGCGCCCGACTGAGTAAGGAGGAAGGTAGATGAAAGGACGGTGTTAGGAAAGTGTTGTTTGGACAGGCGGGGAAGCCCAGCTCTGGCCGTGGCGCAGAGTTCGCAGACGGGCAAAGAAAGAAGAGAGCCTGTCCAGGGGAGGCGTGGAGAGGTGAGGCGAGACGAGATGAGACGGGGGCGGGGCGGGGCGGGGCGGGGCGGGCAGGGGGCTGGACCGGGGAGAATGAGCCTTCAGTGCCCACGAGAGATAGAGGCGAGCGAGAGCCCAGAGAAGAGGCTGCTGTGCGCCTGTGGGGTTTCTAGGCATGCCATCTCCGCCAGGATTCATTTCTGCGTCCCGGATCCCGCTCCGTTATGAGAAGAGGCTGTTTTATGCATGAAATGTTTCTCTGGCAAGTTTTACGAGTTACGATCTCAATATTTTCTTTTATTTAAAGTCGGCAATTCCGAGGAAGCCGGCATACAGGCAAAACGCGACCAGTGAACATTGAAAGAGACTTTTGGATGCTTAAATTACAATCGTGCGACGGATAGAGTCGTGAAGCTATTGCTGAGAATAGCAAATTTATTTGAAATCGACTAATATTTTAAATCAATTGCAGAAAATTTCGAAAATAATAAATATCACAAAAAACACCATGGAATAAGCCGTGACACTTCCAACAATTAAGCAATGAATAATGAAAGATAATTTCTTGGTAGTGGCTGGCTTTTTTGTTACTTCATCACTAATGAATTTGATTGAATGATTATAGTTTCTTATTATTTTTGATCAAAGAGAGCTCAAATATTCTTTTTTTAGAGGATTTGGAACCTCTTAATATTCCTGATGGACGTCAGCTATGAATTAAGCGACTGGAATCGAAAATAAACTAACCTTTGACTACATTATTTTCAATAAAAAAATCAAAATAAGATTTATTATATTTATTCATTAAGATGTATTTTTCAATTTTCCTTTGCAAACTGCGTAGGTTCGCTCCCTGCAGAACCCCATTGAACAAATCGAAGAAGTTTATTAATCTAAACTTTTGATAAGCTAGTTGATTGCCAGCTCAATACATAGACGTTCTTAAACGAGTTTCGTTCTGGCTCTTCTACACCTATTTCTGTTTGATTACATATCTTGATTTATTTGTCCCTTGAAAATTATGTGGAGCAAGATACTAATCTTTCATTTTTGCCATTTTTCTAGTGAAATACCTCAAAGAGAAACGAAGTGAACTGGAGAACTATAAAACAATTGATACACCAACCAACTATTGAGAACTATATCTTGTCCCCAGGCTCATTCTTCAACAAGTGATTTCATTGGTTGGTATGAACTTTGAATGGATCTCCAGAGGACTTTTTTCTGCAGACTTTTATAGACTGAAGTTTCTACTCGTATTTGGAGACCGTTTTTTAGACGAACTTCAATTATTACTTGTTTGGTTTCATTTTCCCCCTCTAACTTCATCGAGAAAATACTCGACATTGGCAACTTTTACCGCTCCATTGTATGCAATGTAAAGGATCCATAGGACTCAACATTTGTCATGCTTATAAGATTTATTTAATATTTTCGAATTTGAATTGTGTAAATTGGATGCTTTTTTATTTTTTTGTTAATTTTTTTGAACAAATATATTCATTTCTTTTGAACGTAATAAACAATTTACATGTTTCTGAAGTGTTTATATGTTTTTGCAATGCAAATTTTTGCATAACTTTTTTTCAAAAAAAAATGAGTGATTATTGCGGCTCATCTATTTGAAATATACAAGTAGTTTATTAAACAAACTATGCTTAAAATTGTCTTAAGAATTTTCGATGTTTCGACGTTTCCTCTTCGGACACCTGTAGGTGAATGTTGTATATGCAACCCGCATGAGACATCTGTGCTGCGGGTGATTCACACACAAAAATAATTTTTATACTGTATCAATTATTGAGGCTACAGTTGCTGAAATTGATGCACAGTGCACAAGTTGCTTACACCAAATTCTTTAAACTTTTCTCTTCTGCTTCTCATAGAATTTAACATTCTCCTATAAGGTGGTGAGAAGAAGAAATTGGGCTTTATTTCCGTTACAGTGACTTCCATCATTACTATCTTTTCTCGTAGCTACTGAGTCGTTGCCTTCTTCCGCGGCTTTTCTGTGCACAAATGGGAGGTTGATGTAGAAACTAAGGTATACTTGTGGTGTGTATTTCATCATGTTTCTCAGAGACTAAATCTTTTTAGATATGACATTCCATCTTGGTTCGGAATAAACATGCTCTGGGCCGTTAAATATACGCCTCTGTAATTTATGTTGTTCAATTTCAACTGTTTATAATTATTCGTGACAAAATTCTCTACACTTCATCTCAGTATACATCCTTTCTCGAACGTTGTCCAACACATCCTTGAATTTTTTTTTTCATCTGATATATTTTTCTTCTGCTTCATGACTATCTTTGACAATCTACTAACATCCAAAAAGGTAGCTTTCCTCATTTTTCCTTTTCAAATTTATATTTTCTTTTGTGGCATTCAAACAGTTTCTTCAACATCTCTGGAATGTATATTGTAACACCCACCGGTCGTCTCGTGAGAGAACGCCCGGTAAGCGGTCCGGTTAATAGCTCAGTCGGTGATGGAAGGAATTGTTAAACAGATACTGGTAACATGAAAGAAACACTTGGATCACTGGTAAAAATCACTTTTATTCCTGGGCAAAATAATTTAAAATGCCCCAGGGAAGTTACACTTGTAGATAGGATAAGAAATCTGAAAATTAGGTGGAAAGAAAGGAAGATGAAAAGTTAGTATTCAGAGTAAAGCTTAAAAATTAGGAAGACTTATAATTAACATTACAATGGTAAAAATATTACAGGTCAATGTGTCATAGCGCGACACCGCATTACAGAATTTACGCAGGGATGAATACCCTGAATTATATTGCCTTGGTAAAGTTTTTTCTGTGGGCCCGAGACGGGCGCGTTGCGGCCGAGGGGGGGCGGCGGCAACCTTCACAGAGGGCGCGGCCGGGGCGATCTCTTGCACCCACTCAGGCACGCACGTCAGCTGGTCGGCCGTCTGATGACATCACCAAGTGGGGTGGCGGCGCGGCCGAGGCGTTGTAACGGCGTCTAGTAGTCTGTCTGGTTGAACTCGGAGCGGAACTGGTAGTAACTGGTAGACTTGGAGCGGCCGGGCGGTCTCAATCTCAGGAACGTAGTAATTAACTATGCGTACCTCTGATTCTCATTATAATAATTGTCGAACACAACTTCGGACAGTTTAGCAATCCTTCGGAGAAAAGTTCGCCTATCTTCACGGCGAATTCCCACCCCAGAGAATTTTCTCTGTCTACTGCAGCCGGCACAATGCTCAAAACTCGCAGCAAAATAATATAAGTCCCACATAGGCACATTCGCCCGAATAATTCCCACCCCAGATAAGTTTTTCTCCCAACTGCCCTCAGCCTAGAACTCAGGCTCCTTCCGACGAATAATTATAAGTTTTTCAGAGGCACACTGGTCTCTCTCCGACGAATAGTTACCCCCCAGAGAAGATTCTCTCCCGACTGCCCCCCGTCTAAATGATCTGGCCCCGTCTGATGCTCTGCACTTTCTGATATTCTCCCAGTCGAAATTGTATTAGGTCAACTTTTACCCCCCACTCGTTTTCTCGTATGTTCCAGCTCCTTATGATAGTTGCGTCGCTATTGGCCAAAGGTAGTTGCGCATTACACTATTTCAACCAATCGTGACATGAGTAGTAAAGGAAGTTTCAACTCTTTGCGTCACTGTGAGCGTCCAGAATTTTCCTATTCCTTCTAGAACACCGGTCGTGCTTACACAAGGCAGGCGTTGTTCGTGAAAGAATTTATCGCTCTGGGATTCCCGGGATGTCGATTTCAAGAGCGTTCTAGAAATTTCTGCAGCTGGTCATGCAAACACGTGCCTCTCAGTGAATCTTTCGACGACGGACCCTTTTAACGACCTTCTTAATGTGCCGGGGGCGCAAACGGGTGTCGCGATAAGCGAGGTTGCACGTGCAGCGCCGTCTGTTCATTTCCCAACTGCCCTCAGCCTTATGAAATTTTGTATGAGGAAATTGGTATCGCTACAATATGAATCTCACCTTCTTTCGTGCTTTTGTAAAGAGGACTGCATTTTAGGCGAGTACGAGATACCACTCACAAAGCGAAAATGATTTACCTTATAAAGTTATGTCTCATGTTGAACAATAACAATCAGGAACATCATTACATTTCTATTTCTGTTTCTGTTCTGATCTGTCCACAACAACAGCCATATACGAGTGTAATACAATATACTTCTGGACCAAATACTGAAAGTAGATGCTGCAAACTAATAATAAATTCCCTTCCACCTTGACTCGTACCACGTGTTCATAACAATATCTGTTGTCAAAATGTTAAAAAGTGTGTGCTGAAGTTCATTTCATAGCTGGCGTAGATAGTATACTTCCCCCATTTGTATGTGGGACGATGGTAGTGTTCTCTGCAGGTCAAAATTTAACAAAGCTTCTACACTTTCAGCAGCATCGCATTTAATGTATTTTATTCTTAAACCCTTATGAGCTTTCTCGACAAAAATAGTTGCCTTAACATGAGTACCAGCTGACAATCAGTGTAAATAAAATGTGACAGGTTTTGCATGTAGCCTTGCATGGGGTGGAAAAACAGGTTGAACTTAGTGATAAAGATTTTGTTGTACATTAACATTTTGAAGGATTTCCATCTTCTGAGACACTTTCTTCTATGTTCAAATTGTACACATGAATGAACATGGATCACTGTTGTTTAGTTTCAAACAATAAGGTCATAGTAATCAAACTACGTGCAGTGTGATTTGAAGTATTAATGCATTGCCGAAGCTCAAGAAATTGTTAGTACACAAGGAATTTTGTAGTTCTCTGGTGGATGAGTTTGAAATTGTTTGTTGGATTAGTATACCGTTAAAACATAAGTAATTTTCAAATTCAATATAGTTCAGTGTGTGCACTAGACAGGGATGCGCTGGGAGAATACCGAGTCAAAGCGGACATGCAGCGAGGATGGAAAGTGCAGGAAATCGAAGGCAGAAGAAAGAGAGAGCTGAAAGTTTTCTGGAAGAAGCAACGTGAAAGATCATCACAGGCTGGTGTTTAGAGGGCTGCAAGGGGGGCGAGAGCGCCAGAGCAGAGGCAGACTACGGTAACGGATTGATGGGTGCAGCGAGATCAATAGCCTATCGTCCTCGGGAGAGAGCGTGAGAGCGGGCCGGGGGCGGCGCGCAGTGGGGCGGAACGGCGTCCATTGTCACCCTGTCGCTTAGCCTTTCTGATACCGAGCGGAACGACCGCAGTCACGAACTATGATAACGGGTCGAGAAAAATGAGGGACGATATTACGTCTATTTTATAAAAGTTACTCCTCATTTTCTTTTTGAATTTCACAATATTTGTAGTGTTAACATGTGACATCTATTTCTTGTTTTCTCAGAAAGAAGAAAAAGGGGGGAAATGCCGATGATTACTCTCCCTGCTGTTGATAAAATGAATATACCTCATTTAATTATTAAAGATCGAGCTAGTACTTACCAAATTGTAACACGGAATGTTAAAAAAACTGTTAGAGTTTATAGTATTCACACTGTTCTCCCTAGAACAGTGATAATACTATATGAGTGAATTAGTCAAAACCATTGTCAGTCCTTATATATGTAGTTTTCTTCTGAAACTGTAACTTTGTCACATGTTATTTCCCGGTGCTCTTAATTACTATTTTATATTTCTGCTTTTATTAATTATTTTCATACGAGAGTTTGGAATCGGCTTCCATGTTCCACTCATTAACTCATTCTCTTTAACAATTTATATTTATTCATACTTTTTTATGAGTAATCTTTATTATGTCGAACCAAATTACTTTCACCAAACATGACATGGCAATACATATAAACAAACTGCACCCTAGGAAAATTGTGATCAAATGTGAATTTTTATGTCATAGTCACTTAAATGAACTAAATTTCCTTTTGTTTTTTCTCCAAGAATTTGAGATTTTTTACGCACGCATGAAGACCTTTCTCGGTAAAAACGAAGCTTTTTCAGATAACCAACATGAAATATTTTTAGATGCTTCAAAATCTTTTCACGTCTTTGATAATTACATTTTACATATTTTCAAAATTACCTTCGCATGAAATTCGTTGTTTTTCTCTAGATTAATTATGTTCGAATCTTAAACAACGATCTTAGAGAGTAGAAATTTCGCAATGAAATGATGGAACATTATATATACACTTCTTTTCAATTCATTGCCAATTGCTCATGGAGTACCGCAGGTTTGGTTTTTAGATCCTGTTATCTTCCCACTATACAAGTAAACGATATACCCCCGACGATTTAAATGGCAGAACTGTCCTTCTTTTGCGAATGATACGAATATTCTTTCTATATGAAAGGAAACTATATAATACAATATCGAATGTTTCAAATTGGTCCTGTAGTAACACATTAACAATAACCGAAGGGAAAACAATTCCATTGCAGGTTCATATTTTAAATAAACAACTATATACTTCACTCAAAATGAATATTGTGCAACTGACCGATGTTAAGGTAACAAAAACAATTGGGCATCTCAATTCAGTTAAACCTGACATGGAACGTCCATTTAAATAAACTGAACACGAAATTAAGTTCCTTATACCACCTGTTGAGAATTCTTTCAAATTCTTCATACAGCTCGTTGTATATATGTTGTGTATGTTCATTTCCACCTGAGTGGAATGTGGCATAATATTCTGGGAAAACACATCCTCTTTCTCCTAGACTTTTAGATTGTAAAACAGAATTGTACGAATAATATGAAAATTCTGACAACGCGATTCTTGTAAACTTACCTTTATTAATCTAGGAATTTTGCCACTACTTGCCTATTGATTAAAGAATGAGCGGTTTTGACAAAAATTCTCACTTAAGAGTAGGAGGATATTTTCAGCATATACCGATGTCTGTAACAAGTTTATCACACGCTAATAATATTCATCAACAGTATCAACAGCTCACTACAAAAAAATCACATACAATTCATGTACTACATTATTTTACAACACATTCACACATGTCTTCAAACCATTAAAATCGATACTCAAGTTTAAATGCCAAATAAAATATTTTCAGATACATAGCTCTTTCTGAAAAATTAGAAACTATACGGTGTACCAAAAAGGAAAGTTGTATCAATTTTAGCAATGATATTACATGTATTAATTACCTTTTCGACTATATTAATTCTGAAAAACATGTAACAAGCGTATTGTATCTCTGCTCTGGGACAATGACCCCTCCTCGATCAGGTTTCATCCAGTTTCCCCGATCATTTGACAAATGCTTAGATTACCCCTTGTTTTGATTCTGGGCATAATTATAACTTCACTATCAGTGCACGTCTTCTGGAGTTCAGTGGTATTTATAGTTATGTAAATTATCGTTCTCCATGTTCTAGCGGCAAAGAAGTCGATTCTTTCACGAAAGGCACGATGAAGAATAACAGCCCAAATCTATAGCTGATTCGCATTTGCAAATAGTTTTTATTATACAGGAGTCAATATTTTCTTATCTATTCTTGCCAAAAATGCTCATTTCCATTTGTAATGGGAATTCAACTTGTACGTGGGTTAGGGTTGGGATCCCAGAATTGAAGAAAACATACAGAATATACTTCTTCCCGTAGTTTGAAACACAGTTTTTGACGTTCAATAAATATAGAAAGAAAGAACGCAGTAACATATTAAATACTTTCCAGCGACAAGTGATGTATCAACTTTTTTACAACACAATCGTCCTTTAAAACTCGTTTCCCGTATATTTGATTTTTTCCATAGTCGATTTAGATGACAGGATGTATTTCTACGTCCGTGAGGATCTCACTGTAATTACATATCGAGAACGAAGATAAGTCAAAACTGAAATAATTTCAAAGACAACATTGAATATTGTGTGTTTGGTTAATGTATTTTATTTTATTTAGAAATGGTGACGTTATTTATACTCCATTCTCACTTTAACGAAGAAGTATTTGATGTAGGTCAACAGCTGCTGTAAGAGCGACGAGACGCCTTCTGTCAGCGCAGTGCACTGTGGGTTTCGTGTCCCCAGAACATGTAAAGGCACTCGCCTGTATCGAGCTCCTCAGTTGTCAGCGCTACATCAGCCGCAACAGGAGTGTTTACGAGTTTTTCTCTCTTATGGCCTGGAATTCGGGCCGCGTGCCTTCACACCAGACCTGTGCTTTCCTTCCCCTTTCGGCACCTGCGTAAATGTAATGTAAGCGTAAACACGATGTACATACTAGCGTGTCAGGATCATTGAAACGCTCACTCCATTGGGTCAATGCCCTCCTTGATTTTTCTCCACATGATTTGAAGGGTATGAAATAAGATAGTCCTAGACCGCCTTTAACAACAATTGAGAATTTTTTAGGAGTTCTTTTGAGTGACCGAGAAAAAAACATTTGCGGTTTCGAGTTTCGAATTGGTTTTTAAAAATATTTTGTGTAATGCAACCCGTGATATATTAATAATACTGATTTGCGTTGCAACGGAAAGAGTAGGGGGTGGACTCGGCGTGGGCAGGCGAATTAGGAAGATGTAGAGGAGGATAGGACCGGGGGGTGCGGGGAATGGGGGAGACTGGTTGGTGGAACAATGGGCATTGTGGGGTGAAAGAGACCTGGCGATGCTGGTCGGGTAAAGCGGAGCGGGCGGGGTGGGGGAAGATGAGGCAAGGCGAGGCGGGGCAAGGTGGCGGGGATGGGAGCAGTAGCATGGTGGAGTTGCAAATAAAATTATTTCCAATTTAACTATAGATGGAATTCATTCCTTTTCCGGTCTAATTATTATTATTATTAATACTAATAATAATAATTATTATTATTATTAGTACTCTATTATGATTGTGATAAATAAGTAATCGGACAATGCCGGGCTGCTTCAGCTTGTATTAAAATTTTACGTAACCGTCTTAAATAATACGAGAAAGTAAGTGCTGTCGTAGCACTACTAGATCTTGTTTTATGAGTAATCGACCACCCGTATGAAAAACAAAAGTTGAACGCAATAAGGATTTATCAACAAAGCCAATTTTCCCTTACAAAAGAAAGCAGAGGTGTCATGTTGCACGGGAGCGAAGTAATGAAAACACTCCGCTGGGAGGCCAAATTCCTGGCGAGTGGCGAGAGAGGCGTCAGGAAAGGCGATCGTGGTCAGGACAGCAAGGCGGGGCCGGGGCTGGCTACCCCTCGACGCTCAACGCGCTTTTTGCCAGTGCCGTCGCGGGGCTTCGCTGGCGTTGTGGGGTGATGGGGGGCGGCGACGGTCACGGGGCCGGGCGGGAACCTCCCTCGTCCCTCCGCCACGGCCCTCGCAGCTCGCAAGCCAACCAGATCTCCAGCGCGCACCCGACGCGACGGACGAACCGCGAAAAAATCCGCTCCCATATTGCGCGCTAAATTAAACGCGGAGGTGTCGAATGGAAGTCGCATTTTTCGCTTCCCTCCCTCTGCGGCGTCCGTGCAGCCTGTCTGCCGGCGAAGGGTTTTTGCGCCGCCCCGGCCCGGGCCTCGCCTGCGCTTCGTGGTATTGCCGGCGGATTACCTGTGGCGGCGACGGCGGCGACGGCGGCGACGGCGGCGACGGCGGCGACGGCGGCGACGGCGGCGACGGCGGCGACGGCGGCGACGGCGGCGATGGCGGCGACGACGGCGGAGGCGACGGCGACGGCGGCGGCGCGCGCACCAGTCTCCTGATTACGATGCTATTTTGAGACCCTGCACGACGTGCTGTGGTGGTTGCAACCACCTCGATGCAGCGATCGACGGCTTATTAAGTATATTGAAAAAAAAATACAGAAACATTGGGTATTACCCCTCCTAAAAGTACTGCATACATTTAGTGTTTTAATAAAAGTTTTTTTCATTTTCACTTTTATGAATACTTTACGCTCAAAAATATATACATTTTTACTTCAAATATTCGTCTATTCATCATTTCAAAAAGACAATATACGTTCCTGAAATAAAATGGCATAGGAATTCTGTCGGAAGGAGACATGAGGAAACGCTGTAAATAGCAGCTGCGTGCGCGCGGAGTGAAGGCGCCACGCGGGAGGACAGCGGGCGGGTGTGGTGACGCGTGCGGGGCCGCGGCGGTGACCTGGCTGCGGAGCCCCAGAGCGCGCGCTCTGGCCGCGGAAGCGCCGCCGTCGCGGAAAACGCGTCGCCAAATTAGCGCGCATTGTGCCAGGGCGCGGTGCACCGCGGCCGCCTCTCCCCTTCCCCCTCCCCCCTCCCCTCCCCTTCCCGCCACGCGCTGCGTCGGCCTCGCCATCGTCTCCAGCGCTGTCGCTTCCGCCGCCCCCGCCGCCGCCCCCGCCGCCGCCCCCGCCGCCGTCCCTGTCGGCGCCCTCGTCGGCGCGCTGTCGCCTCCACTCCAATTGATTGCGCGTGCCTCGCACGCGGAAAGGGGGAAGGGGAACTCAGGATGGAGGTGACGGCGGCAAGGCGAAGACGGTGAGGACGAGGACGGGGGGAGGGAGACGGGGTGGGGGAAGGCGGAAGAGCGTGGGCGTAAGGAGACGCGGAGAAGGATGGCGGCTCGCGGGGCATCCTGAGCACCCACTGACGTCACCGGGACGTCACAGTCGCTGCGCCACAGCGCCGCCCGCCTGCGTCCCCCACCACCGCGTCGGCCCCGGCCCCGGCCCCGTCCCCGTTCCCAACGCCCCGGCCGGCGCCTTTCGCGTCTCTCGGCGCCGCCGCCTTCAAGCGGCCTCCGCTCGCAGTCGCCCTCGCAGCCCGCGCCGAGATGAAAGGGAATGCTTCATGACAACGAGGGGCCGAAATCTTTATTCGCGGGGCGAGAGGCAAAGGCGAGGCGAGGCGAGGCGGGGAGGGGAGGGGAGGGGAGGGGAAGGGGTGGGGCGGGGCGAGCAAGAAATCGGGACGTCGCGTCGACCGCCATTCGCGCCGGCGCTTTGCCCAAGTGCTTCTCCGAGCGCTGGCCTGGCGGCGTGCGAGTGGCGAGAACGTGTCTAACGGCTCTGTCAAATGGACAGGCGAGGAAAGTTGCCAAATGGGCAGCATTCCCTCACGTGATGAGTGTTTAACACGTGCATTGCAGTGCTAATTCATTCCATTCCTCATTCGTTATGGATCCTTCCTAATTAGATATTTGAGATATTATTGCAATTCGTCATATTGAGTATTTACTAAATATACTAAAAATTCATTTATAACGAAACCATCACCGACATTTTCGAGCTCAATAGTGCGTGTTGTGCTCTCATTAAAGCTTTGTTGTTCGTTATTAAATATCGCAGTATTCTATTAATTAAAACTTTGGGCTGTGATAATTGTTGTAGCCACTGACGCACCTTGTTCAAAACAGCATCGAGGCGCAACGGCTTTGAAGTAGAACAGCATGACACCGTAAGACAAGGGCGACGAGCCGGGAAGCCCGTTTTCCAGGTCAGACCGGCCCGTCCTGCTCGGACAATGGGATTGTTACGCTTTGTCTTCGGACGACCAGTTTGGCTCTGCATTCTTTTTCTAGCTGCGCGTTGCCCTTATTCTGGCGGGAATCGATTCACATGATGAGCTCGCTAATTCATTTGTTCAATTTTTATCGTCCATTTTAGCTTTCTCCTTGTAACATTGTAACAGCAGTGGGATCGCATTCCTCAAATGTGAACTAAAATATAACGTAAACGATATTTACGGGTCCAAAGAATTATGAGCTCATTATTCAATGAATTCTCTTTTATTTCTAATTAAATTTCATATTTCCATTAGATTCTATTATACACCCAACCCCAATCACTACAGAATGAATCCTTGTTCCCGCACCGCATTGTATGCACCATGTAGAGGAACTAACATTGTTTTTCTCTGATGAAATGACGATGAAAACATGATAAAAACACGATGTAATTGCCTGTTGGGAGCGAAAATAAACTTTACATCAGGTCGAAGAGTACAGAAGAAAATTGAAATAGGACGACGCGAAACGTGCCGGGTTTCAGTTGTCACCTCGATTACAAATACTACCATTTCGAATGCACCTTGTCGCAGAGTCAACGTTGCGCTGAATGTACTAGCTTTAGTGCCAAGCGGGCAGCCGTGAGAAGTAATGAAACCAAAGATGTTTACCACGCGAACGGTGGTGTGTACTTGGTATTGGTGAAATACCGCGGCAATGCTGTGCGTACGTTCGTCGCGCGACGTCTGTGGCTGCGTGAGGGTTCGGTTCGTTCTGCATTAGGCCCCGACGCCACCCCGGAGTCCTCGTCGCGCGGGTTCACGCTTCTGCGACCGACCTGCCCGCCGAAACGTTGGGGCATGTGTAATGGGGAATTGCAACGCGTGCCTTGTTTTGCTGCCCTAAACACGCGAGACATATGGAGCATATTCTCGAAAAATTGCGTTTGGGGCAGCAATAAAGGTGATAGTGGTACACCCTGAATATTGTTTCTTCACAGCCGTCCAACGTTCTTCTCGCTGCCTTTTATTTAGCCGTGAGGTTCGGGCTTATCTGCCTTTCTCCGGTATATAACCTGTCATAAAAAAGTATGGTAGTTTCCAAACCAATTATGCTTGTCATTGTTTAATGCGCAATTGTTTTAAAACTACAGGCATCGTCATAGTCGGCGAATATTGTATTTTTTTCGATAACTGCCTAAACGCGCATTCTCGCATTATATCTGCGAAGCGTACAATTCCTTCTTTGGTGTTATTCGAAAACAAGCGAGTCAAAATGTGCAAATATTCGTTGTCACCATGTTTATCGCACTATTGATTACTGTGGTAGACTAAGTGTGCGGGTAGACCAGTGCGATACACCAGCACATTACTCATTTATATGGCATAAGAAGTGCTCTTGCCAACGAGATCTTTCTTAGAGGCGTCTAGCCTACTAGTAGTTAGCAGATTACACTCCAGTCAACAATGCCTCTTTTCTTCAGCGTTCTGCCCATCGTCATCACATCTCAAGTTCGCCCGCCCCTTCCTGATCTACCGTCTTCATTTTCTCCGGCAGTCCACGCTCTCCGGTGTCTTTCATCCATCAGCCGCCGCCTTCCGTTCCCCCGTCGCCGTCCAGCGCGTCCTCGGCGGGCGAGGCGTGGCTCTCCGCCTGGCACTAGGCGCGTGCGGAAGCGGCGGTTAGCCGCAGGCGGCGCACGCGAGCCCCGCGCCGAGAGCGCGCGTGAGAGCGCGCGTGCGAGCGCGGCCGCGGCGGAAGGTGCGCGCGGGGCCGCTTGATTTATTGGCCGTTCGTCGCGCGCGCGCGCGCGCGCGCCGGCGGCTGACGAGCGGTGCGGAATCTGCGCGTGCCGCCGTCCCTCCACTCCCGCCCCCGCCCCCGTCGCCACCGCCGCCACCACCACGTCCTCCACCACCACCACCACCACCGCTCCCGCTCCCTCCCCACCGCCACTGTCACCGCTACCACCAACGCCACTGCCATCATCACCACCGCCGCCCCTGCCGGCCCCGCCTTTGTCGGCGCGGCGTCAGTAACAGCGGCCGCCGCGGAGGCGTGCGCCCGCCGCCCGCCGCCGCCCTGCGCCGCCCTCGATTATTGATTGCGCCGCGCCAGCGCGGCTTTTTCGTGGGCAGGCGGCCGCAGCCGCCGCCTCGAAACGGGCCGGGCCGGGACACGCCGGCGCACGGGTGGGGGGAGGAGGAGCGAGGGTCGGGTCGCAACGCGCTGAGCAACGCGGAACGAGGCGCAGTTACGCGACAAGAAGCGGGCGCGGCGCGGCGCGGCGCGGCGCGACAAGACGAGGACGGGGATGGGGACGGGCCGAGGATGGCGTGAGGACGGAGCGGGGGCCGGGCGGAGCCGAGGCCCCGCTGGTCGAAGGGGCGTCTGCTGGCCGAACCCGGTGGGAACCCACAACTTTCCTTTGTTGGCAAGGGCCTAAGAAATGCAATTTGGGTCATACAAGCTGCGTTCGAAGTTGCTTTTAATTTCTTCTGCCCTATTTTATTGCCGTGTTCAATTTTGAGGCTGCAGTGACACAAAAAGAAAGCGACGGCATCTTTCTCTCAATTCAAATATCTTATGTATTTCTTAATTAATGTTTTTTTTGTTGGATGAAAATAAATATTTTAAAATATATATTTTAGATCACGAAAATTGGTTTAGTTTTATCTATTTGTTATGAAAGTTCGTGTGGATATGGAAAAAGGATATGTGATATGGATAATGGAACACTGTTTCTAGAACGTTTGTAAGCTTTTATAAAATTGAAACAAAAGTGTTAGTCTCAAATGAATTGAGTAAGTTTGTCAGAGTTCCGATCAATTACGTTAAAAAAATATGTAGGGTGTTATTATTTCTTCACGAGAGACACGTTCATTTTGCTCAATGTTGATACTAATTAATTAAACGTTACTTATAATGCAGTACATCTTTGTATAATAGATACATCTTGAATCTCTGCTTATATTATCAAAACCATGTAATAATTTTATAGTGTAATTCTGCCGATATTCTTGAAAAAAAACAAAGGTTTATTAACTACCATCAAAAAAAATAGATTCCATTTAATGCATGATATCTCACATGATAAAATATCCATCTTTCATGATAATGATAAAAGATGACAAAATTAGTTTTATCAAACGTCGCAATAATATCTGTATTTGTTATCACTTTCTCTCTACGAAGTCAATGAAAGAAACACTTCGGCAATATCATGGAATTATTCAGTGGAAACCAAGTAAACCGTTGGTAACATGACACGAAAACAAAGCCCTTGTTCAACCCAATCAATAGTCCCTGATGATACAAATTCGACTTAACTAGCAGTCGAAAAAGAAACATCTTAGACCTCATAGTTTCAATTTCAAATTTTTTATCCGCAATAATTATTCACTTTTTTAGTCAACATTATGAAACTTTCTTGTGGACGGTATTGAAAATACTTTCTGTATTGTAAAGAAGAAACTAAACTCAGAGGAAACTTGAGTCTTGTTTGGAATTCTGAAAATAAATACTTAAACAGTGGAGAAAATATAGAACGAACTCCATGGTAACTGTACGCGTTGTCGCGAGCGTATTTCGAGGTATTGACCTTTTCCATTGACAGCCTCCGGGTTCCCGGCAGACTCGAGCGTCAGACTCAAGCTGTCAACCACCCCCAGCCCAGCTGCGCCACTGTCCCCGCTGTTGTCACCGCCGTCGCCGCCGCCCAGCAGACCTTTTGCTACCCTCGCGCCCTTAAAGCGCCGCTGCGAATATTCGCTCTCGCTCCTCGCTCCCCGCTCCGCGACGCGCAGAGTACATCGAAGAGATTGCATTGCCATGAAACTGTGCGCCCTGACATGCCTCGACAGCTCACACATTCGCACACACGAATCTTACCTCACTCCTGCCCACGCCCTCATTCTCGTCCCTTCCACGGCTTTCTGAGAGAACGCTATGAGCGCATGCTTGTAGTTCACTAAGTGAATACTTTGAAAAAACATTTATTAATGCGAAATTGTGTACGATTATTTCATGATTTGGGTGAAAATAAATTGATTGAGATTCAATTCATCTCAATCAATTAAATTCATAAAATTATGTTCTAGTTTCTGTTATCGATCTTTTCTCTGACTTCATTATTTTTCTTTCGTTATTTTATAAAACCCTTTTTTCCAATTAAAGATAGGTGTGAAGTGTAGTGCAATGAAACATTGTTTCATTTAAAAAAATATATTTTTCGTTCATTACGTTACGCCCTTAAACATATCACTTTCAGAATTTCATCTTTTAGCGTTTCGTTTCATCGTCGTAGTCACTGAAGTCTCTTCAGATTTGATATTTGTACTGAAATAATCCCGAAGAAGTATTGGATAGTAGAAATAATAGAATTTAAATTAGTCCTCTTACATTTTTATATTTTTTGATGATTGTATTACTTTTCTTGATGTACGTTTTCAAATTAACTTTTAGACAGTCAATTTTATAAATTGCGCTTTATTTTATTCGTAATTTGTATATAACATATTCCTCATTGATGTTGATCATATCATCACTATAGTTTTCCATTTCCATTTGTTGAGTTGGTTCGAAATTTCTGTTTAATTGAAGGCACTTTACAGTAAACAACGGATGTTACCAGGTGTTCAATAATGTCTTATGCCTCACACGTCGAATGTTGTGTTCCTATACCATGACAACAATATTTTCCGACTCCTTACCAGCGCAAAAAGAAAACCTGCTGACCGTAGCAGTCTGGCCTAATAACGGTGTGAAGGTTCGATACAATCAAGTATCTTTCTATAAAAATGAATATGGGCATCGATAGAGAAGAGCATCACAAAATAAGACACAAATAATTAATATTTATTTTCAGATGATTCGTTTTGTAAATGTTTACAGTCACTTCTTCTCCGTTAATTTACGACACCAGACATCAAAATTCAATGGTTTGTATATCTACATGTTACGTAATTCTTTTATGATATAATAAATGTTGTACATCAATAGATCAATTGTAGATGAAATGAAAAACATCAAAACAAACAGACTCTTTTATATAACAAAATTTTATAATCCATTAATAGATATTAAAGGAAAAAGAACATATTAATCTAGTTTATATTCTCAATTATCACTATTACAGAATACAAGTATCAAGCCAATTTATACAGTTGATGATTTATACAGTATATATATACTTTTAACGTCAAGAAATAAAGGTGTTTTTACATACTATGGGGTGAGTACAAAACGTAATTTTCTTCATGATTAAAAAATGATTCGAGATTTTTCTCCTGGGAATGTTCATCAATAGATCATCAGCGTGCTACTCCCTTGAGCTGCACCGGAAACTACCTATTCGTGTAGCTGACCGACGGCAAACATTGTGCCAATGTTTCAGCTCTTTTATAAAGCTTTGATTATTGGATTATTTTATTACAGATTTGAAAATTCTGGGAATGTTAGTTGTTTTCTGCGTCATTGATTTATAGTCCAAATTGTAATTGCCTCTGTGCGGTGGTTCATTTGTTTTTACTTGTAACAGGATTAAAATCTGAACGCTTTACAAAAATGTTTTCTGTGGTTACTGCGCAATGGTTACGCAAAACAGTTTTATATTCAATAAGAGGTTTGTTTGTGAACGTGAAGCATATGAAGTGTGTACTGTGAAGTAGTAATTACAGAAAAATCTCTCATTTTATGATGCGAGGCAAGACGTTGACCGAGTGAGTGAGTACTTCGTGTTTCCGGGCAAGTAAACTACTTTGGTCATTAGCTTAGTGCGTAGCGCATATATTAGCCGGAAGATGGCGGTGTTCCTCTCCCACTAGAACGTGAGATTCTAAGCTGACCTACATGTCGGCCTGCGGGTTATCCCGGAAGATCGCGCGCGATTTGTGACCCTTTTATAAGGGTACTACACAGACATTCACCTTGTTTTGATCCGAGAAACCACGTAACACCACCGATCAGAGTCAGCCGGCCGCTACAAATCCCCTTCAGAAATTGGCTGAAATCGATCTCGCTTTGTAACTAGTATCGAAAATCTACTACCGTAGGGACTCGAACTTTACGGAGTACCAGTCAGAGACGCTGCAGCAGTAAGAATCGTTGTTACTGCGCCTTCTCAGCCTGTTATGATGATTAGAAGAAAAGCATGGACTTTTCAACCCTAGCAGTCACAGCCTCGGCGTATCGCAATTAATTAAGAGTTTTTGAGTGCTTTCCCTGATTTAACGCGAGGAGGAGGCGGCGGTGCCTGGGGCACCGCGGCAAAATGCACGCTGGGGCAAAATGCGCGCTGGCCGCCAATGCGCATTTTGACCGAGGGGGGGGAGAGGTCGCGACCTCTCGCATCGCGCGGCGCTGCAAGCAATCGCTTCGTGTCCTCCCCGCCCCCGCCCCTGCCCCGCCCTCCGTCCCCCGCCCCGCACTTCACCACGCTCTCCGGGGGCTTTGGTAGGCTGATGCAGTGGAAGGTGGCGAGCGAAGCAATGGCGATGAACACTGGCAATATCTTCTGAGGAAAGGTAAAGGGGTGGGTTCGAAGTCAGTTTGAACGGAGAGAGTAGAGAGATGGCCAAATAACATGAAAGAGGGCGGTGAGTTATAGGCGCTCATCGAAGGTCAGGAATAGATGGGTCGAGTAGGACGTTGCGAGGGGGGGGGGTGAATCGGGTCAGGACGAGCAGAAATTGCCCGTCCGAGAGACACGGCACGAGACGGCTCACGGAGGACCGGGGTATTGAAACGGGGCTAAAACAGGACACACGCTTTCAAACAAAAGACTGACGTGGGACTCTGTGTTTCGGAAAAGGAAAAGATGACAGATATGGACTGAAACGAGTTCGCGAGCGACAAGAAAGGCTAGGTGGCGGCGTGGACGGGCGGAGAGCGGTGAGATGGGGACGAGAGAAAGGTGAGAGCAAAGGTGAGAGCAGAGCACACGCGCGGGGGGGGGGAGGCTTCCTGCGCCACTCTCTAATCCGCGTCGGCGCTCGCAGCCATCGACCGCCAGATGCAGCTAATGAGCTCGAGAAGAACGGCGCTACCCCGCGGCGCAATGCAGTGCTTCAACGCAATCGATCCTCAGGAAATTCTATCTGGGCGGGTTTAAGTAAGCGACGTCGACGACTGGCAGAGGCGGCGCAAGGCGGGAGGGCGGGCCTCCCGACGGCCTCCGCCCCCGCGGCTCCTCCGTGCGACTCGGCGCCGTCCCTGCCCGTCGCCGCCCGTCCCTGCTCGTCGCCGCCCGTCCCTGCCCGTCGCCGCCCGTCCCCGCCCGTCCCCGCCCGCCGCGCCGCTCGGGCCGTCCGCCCCCGCGCCACCTGCCGCATCCCCGCCGCCCGGGCGCTGACGTCCGCAGCGTCCCGCAGAGCCGTGCACCGCTCGCCGCGCCGCGCAACTCGGCGCAGTGCAGCGCGCGCCTGCCGCATCGGGCCGCGGCTCGTCACCCGGGCCCCGCTACCGAATATTCACGGCGCGCAGCGAACATGTATGATCGCTTTGGTGAATTTTCTATACGTGCCTGTAGAATAGATTGGGTCAGTCTTCGTGTTATTTGTAATTGGACGAGTTTGTGCATCGTGGTCACTTTTCTAGATTGTATCTGTAACCGTGTACCTGTTAACATAACTAGACCTGTAAACGTTTATCTTTGCTTTGAAACCGGTCTTTTTCTTTAAACTGGGGGAATGTTAGAAAACAATACAATATTTTAGAAACACGACAGGAAATAATATTTGAATTTCGAATACTATATTGCATTTCTAGAAATCTTGACGACTTATACTACATAACGGTGGAATCAATATTGTCGAAAACGTTAACTTGCAACTCGTAAGCAAACATTTGTTTTCGTAGCATAATCAAATATTGCACGCTCAAATTTGTGAAGTATGAATAATTTAATATTAATATATTTAAAATAATATATGTTAAAATGTAATATCTTCTTTAACTACTCCAATGTACATTTTGTGTAAGTCACATAAGGAGCCTACAAGTACAGAAAATAATTTACTCACTGTAAATTTATTTTGCACCATCCTATTTTATTTACAAAAAAACTAATATTTCTTTTGTATTAAAAAGGATAAATAACACATTACTACTTAACATTTATTGGAACAGTAATATTTTAGCTTCACAATGCTTCATGTCAAAGAGGGAAAAAGGTACAAACATGTTATTATTGACGAGAAATGAATAACTACAACAGTTTAAAACCTTACTAATTGTGAGTACGCACGCAGGTAGAAAACGTAAAGAACGTTTTATGAGTCGGCAAACTGTCACTTCCGAATATCTCGTGAATACTGAACTACGTATTACCCAGAAAGGAATTGGAGCGGGGCATCTCTATTAGTAGTGAAACGGTGGAGAATAATCTAAGACTTTCTGTGGCACCCACAATGCTAGACCGACCGGCAAAGTTCGTGTTCTGAAAGTGCCGCTTGGGGCGCGGGAATCAACTTTTTGCGAATTTGACGAAAGTTTGCGTTGAACAGCAGCAGCAACAACAGCAGCAGCGAGCGCCGTAAACAGCGCGCCCCCGACGCGCCTCGCCTTCAATGCTCACAGGGAAGCAGGGCGAGGTGAGAAGTTGGCGGGGGAAGACCTTAAAGAGGAAATATTACGAAAGCTATCAAAAAGTCTCATGGGCGGGCTTGCCGTGTTTTCAAAATAAGATTTACGGAAAAGCGCTACAGCGCCGGAGTGAGTAGAGACATATCGGCTTTCAGATTCCATCCGGACTTGGCCCAACCCCACCCCCTTTAATTAATTAGTTTATTTATGTATTAATTTTGGGACGCTTTAGTAAAGTCGAAGGTCATTGACCATCGCAAGTAATTTAAGTACAAGTAACATTTTAAACATTAGTTACAACACATTTTGTTTCTGGAGCGTCTGGGGCCTGAGTTTAGCCTTCCTCACGATACCAGGATCGTCGGTTATGAATATACTAAAATTCTCAAGTTTAATACATGTTTTTCCATCAAAAGGAACAATGAAATTTACTGCCAAAAAATTAAAGCGCACATGTCCAAGTACAGTACATTTTAACATCATTAAAAATCACCTGTAGTAGGTAGAGTGGTAGTGATACGATATTCTGTTTCAATTTTCATTCTAGTTGCGTCAAAGTCTATGTTCGTAATATTTTCGATTTACTAGTATATGAGATTCCTATGTATGTTTTTTATACTTTTCAATAGAGTAAAATTTAACTGATGAAAAATAACTTTCTGACGACAGTCTTGTGGTTCACTGAATTCAACGTGCATTTCCGGCCCTTATTACGATCAAACGTGTTTAAATGATGGAACAGCCTCATGGGCGGAGTCTCGCCATTCAAAATGAAAGCAATTTCAATCCAGCTCCACCCACGAGCAGTGACTTTGATGCGGCGTTATTAAAACTTGAAGCAACGTTTTATTAAGAGTATTGTCAGGGCCTCGGCTCCATGGGAGCACGCGACAAGGGGCAGTCGGGGTCTGTTATGTAAGCGGCTGGCGTCCGGGGCGGGGTGACCGGGGCGGGATGACCGGGGCGGGGTGACCGGGGCGGGGTGACCGGGGCGGGGTGACCGGGGCGGGGTGACCGGGGCGGGGTGACCGGGGCGGGGTGGCCGGGGCGGGGAGGCCGCGGCGGGGTGGCTGGGCGGGGCCGGGTTGAGGGCGGAGGGTGTGCGGTGCCGCGGACGTTGCAGAGAGAAGGGGCTGAGGGCGGAGTGCGGCTGCGTGCGGGGCGGGCCAGCGTGGGCGCCGCTCGCGTGCCCGCTGATTTTAGGAATTCGCTTTGTCATATTAGGTCATGGCAACCTGTGCAGGCTCTGCGTCGTCTCCTCCTTCCCCTCCCCCTTGTCCCTCATCTCTCGTTTTCATCCCTCGAGCAGCCCCGTCTGACCGCTTAGCTCTTTGAAATGCACGTGCCGCATTTGTGCGTGTATGTCGCCCTGCCCGGTGTTCTTTGCTTATTCAATAAGGAATTCCTCTAGTTAAGAAAAGACGTTGGCTAGCTTCTTCCAAGTTGTCGATATGCATGTCTAGTTTATACTTAATCTTACCTAGTATATATACCGGTCGACCACCGTTCTTCTCATGTTCTAATAGATTGATTGGTTCTTTAGTGTTTTCGGGTGCATTAACTGCTATAGTCGCTAGTGCAGTAAGAGTAAAGCCTGGTTGTACCACGGAAGTTGGCGCTATTGTTCTCTCACTGGATGGTGATATCCAGCGCCGACCTACACGTCGGCTTGCGGGGTTTTCCCCATCTTGGTATGACAGGTACCGACATGAGTGGCACTGAAGTGTGTGTGTATGTGTGTGTGTGTATAAGTAAGGACTGAAAATAGAAAAAAGGAAGAGGAATAAAAGATCGCGCCAAGGCCATGGACCCCGTTTGTTCTGCTCTGGGCCTCCGTTTGTAACTGCTCTGGGGTACAGTTACAAAAGTATGTATTTTTACTTAATCGAGGTAGAAATTAATATTCATGGAATGACTTTGCTCATGTGTTGTGACGACTTTACCCTGAAAAAATGTAATCTGTGTTAGGCACCACTCTTGTAGTTCCTATAATTAGGTTAAATAACGACATATATAAATAGGCTATCATATGTAGTTTGTAATACTACATTGGAAATGTATATCTTCACTCAAAATGGATACAACTTCCTTCATCACTAGAACGTGATTTAAACATTTTTTCTTTTATAGAAGAGTTAGGAATCGATTTTGAAACTATGAATGAAACATCCAGCAAGTTCTAAAACACTTGCTGTCGTGTTTATTACTGTTATGCAATTCTATATCAATGTGTGAGAAATGCATTACTACTATCAGCTGTAGTTTATTGTAGATTTAATTCAAGATGTTTAGAACAAAATATATTCATTTGTCAGGTAATCTGGCGTACCACTGAATGAAAACGAGATTCCATTAAAGAGATATATGACATACAAAAACCATTGTAATCTCACAATGCAAATTAGAATGCATTTCCGCGTTCATAATGCATGGGTGTTATTATGCGTGAACCACTAATGCTATATTAACCATATATTTGTGACCACTTCATTGTTTTTGATCATGGTATTTATTAATATCAATAAATTATGTACTTATCTAGAGGAATTGGGTTGACTGTAGTTATTTTCGCCTCTAAGAACAATAATATTACTACCAGTACCTTATAACCAATCCAAACAAAATATTAAGCACAAATTGGGGTGTTATAAAGACACAATGAATATATAAAAAATACAGCTGGCATACATATATTACTCCGGTAACAAATATAGTACTATATTTCTTTAGGCTGTAAATGATGTGATGCTTTTGATGGTACACATTGAAGATTCTCTAGATATTCTACAATTTCTATAAAATATTTTTTTAAGCCTACTAATTTAATTTACTTGTCCGTTAATGTATTTTTTACTTGATATATATCCACTATTTAAATATTTATTGAATCAATTCTGATTGAAATATCTGTATTATTAATGTGATTTACCGCCAACTATACGCAACTTAGAATTTCTCTTTGCAGTTCTGGGATTGCTTTGTAGATTGTATTGACTTAAAAATCGCAAGAGAAATCAAAACTAAAAATCAATGTTGAAATTGAGACGAAATAACATTGCCATTAATTCTCTTTAGTTAAAGTTTTCTTAAAATACACAGTTTCCTCAAAATCAAAGCTGCTCAAAAATTTTACCTGCTCCCCATATTCTCATTTATTTTCAGGAAAACCGCATTTCAATATCTCAACGAATGTAAAAGATGTTTCAGGGGAAACGTTAATCAAATTATTATCCTGTGTATATATATTCTATTTTTCACTCCCACGTGGATCGTAATATTACATTTATTAATTGGATTCATGACTCTGCAATATATATTTATCTTTTAAGATACATATCTTCAACCTAATCTGGCAAATTCCAATTGTAGATGAATAGAATACGGAGAGAGAGAGGGAGATACATAGATAGATAGATAGATAGATAGATTGATAAATAGACAGAGAGAAACCCAATCTTACTGAGTTTGCATTTCAAGCTAGAAAACACGATGGAGTAGTGACTATAGAGGTGTTCGCTATTTCCATTTATGAATTTTAATTCTTAGAATCCAGAGGCGAAGCTTTTACCGAAGAACAGGCCTCTCATGTAACAGAAGTCTTCTGTGCAACCTGCACATTCAAAATACATCATCGATAGAAATATTCTGTAAGTATCACAATACTAGGAAGTTACTCATACTTGAAAGGTATGGAAGTTACTCATACTTGAAAGGTATGGAAGTTACTCATACTCGAAAAGAATGTCGCTTGAACGACAAAAAATAAGCTTCGATAACTTCTGTTTTCAAACAATTTTCCTTAAAAATTAAGATTACGAACTTATTGTGAAATAATGCAGAGGAGGGACTTAATAAGAGAAAATTAAAATATGAATTGTTTTCCGAAGAAAAGGTTACTAGAAGGAAGGTATTAGAATCTTCTCTAGGTACATAAATTAAACCGCCATTAAAAGCCAGTCCAACCCAAATGCTGATGCACTTGCTCAACCACTATTTTCATTTCAGAGAATTTTAAATTTTACACAATGTCGTATTTTCGTCTACGCATCTGCTTCTCGCCTCTCGTTTACTGTTCTACTTGAGGGTTGGCTGATGCAGTCACCAATAGTTCTGCACACACACACACACACACACACACACACACACACACTGTGTAACAACAGAAAGGGTTGGCCGCCTCGTTTCGCTCCTTTTTTCTCCCCGCAGTTCCAACAGCTGCGCTTGCTCCTTGCATGTACGGATGCTCCTCCAGCGTCGAATTCTCAGGACGGAGATTTGCATAACTCGGACATTCGATGTGCTTTCCCTCCAATCACCTCATTGCCGCCCTCGGTCCGGAACGCTCGCCTCTGCGCGTTCCGCCCCCATTCGCAGTGCAGGGCTGCGCGGCGAAGCCACTCCAGGCGGCTTTTTGCCGACTCCCGTCGGCGCTGCAGTTGTCCGGCCGTCAACGCCATTCTCCGGCGGCGTCCGGCGGGGCGCGGCGACCCGAGCGACCCCGACTCTGGAGGCGCGGCAAGGCTGGGCTCGGCCGCGCGCGGAGGGGGGACCGGGAGCGGAACGGGGGCGGAGGGGCGTGGAGCGGACGGGGAGGAGAACGGGGTGTGGGGTGGCGTGGAGACGTGGAGATCGGCTGCGTGGGTGGAGATCGGAAGGAGCGGCCGGAGAGCGGGGCGCGGGCGTGGAGGAGAGGGCGAAGGGGCCGGAGGCGGGCCGGACGGCCTTAGCTGCTCGTCGTCGTCGCTCGGAAATTTCCACTGCAGCCCGGTTCTCGAGAGGAGGCCGGCGCTGGGGGCGGAGGCGCCGCGCGGGCGCCGGAAACGAGCGGCTTCTTCGCTGTTGGCGAGCGGTGCCGCGGGCCGCGCGGCCGGAAGTCCAACGCGACACACAGGTGGCGACGAGCGGGCGCACGGAGGGGCAGCGGATGTCTGCCGTTGGAAGCTTCGAGTCAGGAAGCCTCTTCAGACACCGGACGCACAATCTTCACGAGTGATGCTCACGTTAAATTGCCACGTGAAATCAATCCATCGAGGCATTAAGATGTCCACTAAAGTTACTAATGGTATCAAGTCGACAACCATTATTTTCTTTTTCTCCGGTAACTTTTCACGTTTTCTGTCATTCCGTGAGATGGAAGAGACAATTAGAACTATGTAATGTGTTACACGTGATATTGAACGATAAGTTTTACAATGTTAAGAACAGTGAATTTGCTTTGATCTAATTTATACGGGTCCCAATCGGATCATGCGTGTTGCAAAATTGTTATGGCCAGAAAACTTCTCTGTTACCATATCTTAAGTATCTAATCACAAAGTGATGATAACCATTTATACCTTACGTGCTGTTTAATTTACCTTATCTCCCCATCCGCAGCTTGCTCGCAAAATAATACTTAAAAATTTGCCACTGTACATCGAAAATCATTGTAACTTTATCATTGAGTAACTTAAACGATCCTTATTTATACTCGTCGAAAAATAAATACGTTTCCTTTTTTCTTCACTTCATAAAATTTGAAAATTAGCAAGGAAAGCGTGACGAAGAGGTAGATATGACACCAAAATGTTATCGCTGCGAGTAACACCAACCCCATAATTGGAAATCTTAGTATACTCGTAAGGACTTCCTTGTAGTCTTCTGGTTATTGTCAGAACACCACGAACTTTCTTTGGATATTTGCGAATTCCTATGACTTGCCACACTCCACTTACACTTTGGCTTATATTGTGAGACACTGTATTTCCATTAACCACCAGGTTCTGAGCAGGTTCAAAGGCACAAGATTAATAAAGAAGAGTAGATACAGTGGCGACATGGGGATAAAAGGGAAGGTTCGAGCTCAAAAAGCTGCAGGACGAGATCCGATTTCGTTCTTGAAAGAAGTCTAGGGGGAGAATAGAAGAGTATCAAGCGGTTGACAGAATAGATGAGTAAGAAGAAAACGAAGAAAAGAAGGAACGGAAGAAGTGAAAGTAGGGAAAAGGGGAAAAGAACAGAAGAAATGGACGTGGGGGGACGGCAAGGGAAGGAAAGGAGGCTGAGGGTTTGGTAGCGAAAGAGGCCGGGTGTGTGGAGGCCTCTCGGGCGGAGGCAAGCGTGGTGGCTGGAGCTCTGCGGGCGGCGCGAGTGCGATACAGTGATGACGCAATGGTGCTAAAAGTCCCCTGCGCATTGCCCGCGCCGGTTTAACGGTCTCGTTCGCCTCCAGTAAACTGTTAATGCGATCGGGAGGGCTTCCTTGCGAACGGCGACGCAGCGCTCGGCCCTGTCCCCGAGAGGGCTCTCTTCACACTCGTCGAATTGTCTGCCATGTTCTCGCAACAAGAACATTTGTGGGCTCTCAAGTCATGAACATTTAAAGCGCATTTCTATGAGAGAACCACAAGTGGGCTTTTAAAGGAAAGAGTGAAGTGACGTCACTATTAACGATCTAGAATCCCATTTCGTTTTTAATAGTAGAACACTGTTATTTTACAAATGCAAACAGCTATACAACCTTTCAAAAAACGATAATTGATTTTCGTTCATTTATTTTATATTTGTTCTGTAACTTACATAAAATATATTTTATCTCTATTAAAACAATTGCGTTAAGTAAAGAATTCCGTACGGACTGAAATAGTCATTACAATGTTTTTTCGTCAGAGTGATTGTGCTATATCGTAGTGACGTGAGTGTTGCGTGTCTTGAACTCTCTCTTCATTTCCGAGAGAGCAATGATTCATTCAAGCAGTTGCTCTGTTATGAGTCACGAGAGCTTAGAGCTTTCAAAGTGAGACTTGTTACCTACGCAGTCTGTTTCCTTTCTTGTGACGATCCGTTGTCCGTAATTTGTCCCAGCACTATAATAATCGTCTTTTATTATGCTTGAAAGGAACAAAAACGCTTTTTTGTTCGAAACATTTTAGGAAATAAAATAAAAATAATATTTTTATTTGTTTGACTGTTCGTCACAAATAGTTACATTCATCTTGTATTTCAATACGCAGATGAAATGCAGGGATAGGCTGAGAAGGCTCAGTGAAGATATCTGTTGTCGTAGAAGCGTCGCTGACTGGGAGGTTCTAGGGTTCGAGTCCCTATGGTGGCTGACTTTCAAAAGTAGCAATGTAGCCAGGTTGAATTCAGGCAAATTCTGAAAGATATTTCTAGCGGTCAACTGCTGTAATCGGCAGTTTTCGACGGCTTCTCCAATCAACACCCTAACGAGCGCTATTCTAACATACGGGCCACGGACCGCACGCGATATTTCCTTCTTTATCATTGCTTCCCCCTCTTCTCTTACACACAACACACACTTGTACTTACGGTCACTACACTACTAAACATATTGGGAGACTAGCTGGAAACGTAGAGCTTGTCCCGGCTGGGACAATGCCAAACTGGGGGAGGTACCTTGATGAGAACTCGGAAAGACGGAATGTAGGTTGGAGTCGTGTCTCCCATCATATTGAGGGAGGAACACAGTCACCTTCCAGCTATAACATGCACTCACGGGACTAATGACCGAGGTAGTGGATGGGCCTCGAGACATAAAATTTTCAGTTACGAAGTGCAGATACTGCTAATACGTATTGGGAACTCTTTTGATCGTAAATATTTTTTTCATTCATAAACTTTCCTTATTTTTAAATATCATACATCAAGAATATAAAGTACATGTTGCGTTTGGCAGAACGAATACACAATCGCTTAAATTAAACAATGACCCACTTCCACATCCGATTCTGGGCGTCATTTGGAAAATGAATAGGGCAATATAATGCACGAGAAAATATGATCAAGATTGGAATCACTGACTCATAAACAGTTTTAATTATATACAATTATAATAAAAATGGAACTGCAGTAACGAGTGGCTCAGCAATTAAATAGGAGTCAGCATTTTATGCAATGAAACGTTCATGTTTAACTCCTTCGTGAATATCGCCCATGTGTCCATTCATCACCGTCACAATGGCTATTTCTAACTAGTGCTTCGTCAATTTAACTGATGGCCATTGTTTAACCAGTAATACGTTTATCATTTTTTTACAATATGTAGCACATTTTACCGAAATGTAGTGCAAAATGTAATCCACAGGTACGCGAAGAAGAAGATGAAGAAGAAGAAGAAGAAGAAGAACTTCGCAGTGATTCACTAACTAATGAGACAGTATTGAAAGAAGCAAGAAATTCTCTCGTATTCAGTTTAATCTGCATTGACCTCAGTGAGACCTTTTTCCAATAAAACGAAAGTATTTTGTGGGAAATTGTGAGTTGTTCGAACCTGAATATGCTTGTTTTGAGTAACTTCACTATACAGCTTCGCTCAATGAAGCTACACTTTTCTTAGTTTCTTGGATAGTTCTTTATTTACATTTCATGGTTATTATGTTCTCTATATATTTTGCCTAGACATGGAAACGATTGGCACTTTAGTGAAAATTGTTTTAAATGAAGTTCTTAAATTATAATTTCTGGCACTCCCACCATCTCACGTTGGCTTATTTATGTGCCGTAAATTTTCCACACAAAATATCAGTTTTCACTTAACTGATTAGTGTTATTCATTAATTTTCATGATGCATTATTCCTTAATATAGAATACAATATGAATAGTTTTTCTTTGCAAGAGATATCTACGTAACATTTTTCTCTTAAATGTGTCACTAATTTCCGTAAAACTGAGCTTCTTAAAGAATATTAAGTGCAACAATGTCGGTAAATAACAGGAGTGCGGGAGTCCTGAAACGGGCGAGAGTGAATCACCAGGTGTTCAGCGGAAGGCGGGGCAGCGCGCGCCAGGGAGAGGAGCCGTTTAACGGTGGCTATCGGAGACTCCATTCTGCCGCAGGGGCGGCCCCACATTCTATTGTGAGGCTGTGCGTAACTCGATACATTGTAGGGGCCGGCTGGCCGGGGCTCAAGCGGTGGCGATGCGAGCGGCGGGTTGCGGGCAAGCGATGGCCCTCGCCTCTTTCTTCCCCGCTCCTTTCCCAGCGCTTCTCCCCGCCCTCCCCCGCCTCGCAGACAATTATTCAATCGACGCTCCTCAAAGTCGGAACGCAGCTCGGCGGCGCCGGGGTCCGGAGAGGCCAGCCCGGGCTCCTCCTCCTCCGTCATCCCCTGCGGCCCTCTGTCCCCGTCTCCGCCCTTCCTTGGCCCATGCTTCAGCGGCTTTACTCGCGCCGTTTACGAGCTCCGGCCGCGGTTAGGGCGCGCCGTCTCGGCCGTCCGCGCCGGCGAGGGCTGAGGCGGCCGCTTGGCACCTGCCACGGGGCACCGGCCTCGGGAGCCACGCGCAGTTAAGTCGACGGGGGCAGCCCAGAGAAGTGTTTTTCCGAGTTTAACTAGATTTGACGAACATTGCAGCGAAGAGAAGAAACAGGTTTTTCTCATGTGATGTGAAATAACTTCGCAGGATCTGGCGAGTTTCCATTTTTCTTTCTGGTTGTTAGTTTGTTTATTTATTTGGTTGACTACACAATATATCATTTCGCACATACACATAATCGCGCGATTTTACACAATGGAACTTTTATACTAGACAATGTGACGCAACTAGCACAGACTATATGTATTTCGAGAAAAAGAATCAAGAAAAAATTAGCATCATGGTCATCAAATCATCAAATATATAATATCATACATTCGCCGTTTAAAAAGGCATACACCGTTGACGCACAAGAAAAACGACACATTTCAAATATTCATTATTTTAGCTCATTGAAGAAATATGTTTAGAAAATAGTTTATTTTTACCATGAAATGTTCATTAATGTAGTTCACAAGACAGCCGGTGTATAAAGTAAAACACTGTCTTGGCTGAAAAATACACGAAAGCCGCTGAAGATGAAACAGCGTTCGTAGGAAATGACATTTCGTGAGGTGTATCGCATTTCTTGTGCACCGATAATCTCAATTTTCTGTCAAAATCTTTTTTGAAACTTCGATCGTCCCTACTTTCAAGTTTCTTTTTCATGTGTAATTACTTTTCTATAAAAGAGTTCACATTAAAAATGAGGAATTTCACCATATACCGGATATTGATTACACAATATTTCAGCTTATCCCACGTTAAACCTACTACCTTTCAGTTATACATGGAACAACGGTGCATGCTTAACTTTCTATGTAGTAGATTGCATCTATCAGGCGTGTGCACATGACAATGAGAGCTGAATTTCGGTGCATATGTTATAAAGAGTCATATCAGAGTAACATAATATTAATTAGTGGACGAGATAAAATTTGATTCAATTATATTAATATGGTAACATATTCTTCGTAAATCTTACGTTCCATATATAGCAACTGAGTGCATACAGTGTTTCGAATAAAGCTTACAAACGTCTAGAGGACTGGAGGAGTCAAATATGATATTTGACCAATAAACATGTGGATATGCCCACTTACCCATCGTACACGGTTCCAAATAAGCTTCGGTGTATTCCTGCTACGCTATTATGAAAGAGTGAGATGAAGTGAGAAAGCAATTCACTTTTGACATCCGGAGAAAAAATCTAATTATTTGGAATTGTCACAAACACCAATAGCAGGAATAGATGACAAAGGCACTCAGTAAAGTGACAGTAACGAATGTTTAATTCAGTTAAGAAGAAAGAAATAATGCCAAATATTGTGTTCCATAATATGGGGTATTCAATACAATTCCTGAAATTCATGTTCATCGAATTACATTTCACATTTTTTGCAGTACTGATGTAGGATTCGTGAGGATTTGCTGTGAAGCTAATAATTACAGAATGGATTTTGTCGAGTTTGCGTGTCCTTTGAGGTTGTGGGAATGTTTCATAAATACCTACAACTGTTCACAGTTGAAGTTTTCATTTGTTTTGTTTTTTTCGCGATAAGCGAAAAGTTACGAATTTCCTACAAATAATGCGTTGCAGGAGCCTTTGCTTTTTAGCCATCCAAATGATTATTTATTTTTATTTTTTTCATTATATATCACACCAAGATGATTGATGATAAATAGGATCTTTGAAGTTATACTAATTATTTCAAGAAAATTAAACAAACATGAGCTATCAAACATCTTCGGAACACAAGACAATTCTTAAAACTTACCAATTTCTACAGAAAATAAAAATTCTAATCCAATTCCAAATAAAGAAATGCGTGAAAGTAAGCTTGGAATATATTGGTTGTTTAGCACAACCAAATCTTTGCTTTATTTAAAAATTTTTCTTTCTCAGGGTATCATTCCATACTGATCAATTATTTAGTGTAAGGAACTAGAGTAGTTTGTATATTGATAAAATACATTTTAAAATGATTAACGATAAAAGATTTTATGAACAAAAGAGAAATAAATTTCGGCTCCATGAACTTCATAACATGTAGTATACAATAATTTACACAGGTGAAACATGGATATTTCTTTTTTGCTTTTGCCTCCTGTTGTTGTTGTTGTCGTCGTTGTCGCCGTCGTGATCGTTGTTGATGTTGTTGTTGCTGTTGTGTTAGTTGTTCAAATGAATCCAAAAATGTTTTTACTCTTGTCCTATCACATGCCAATTTTTAATAAAATCAGGAATTGTGATTCACAAGATCTTTAAAAATACACAGTACCTTCAATGAAGTAATAACGCAAATATTTATTTGAATGTAAAAAGTCACTCTAGGTCAATTCATTTTGCATAATTTTTGGGTGAAACTATATATGCAATTTCTGAAATTAAGGAATGTAATAAAAATGTTTACGTATAATGTTTACTTAATGACAGAAAATGGAAGTCATTTCTGCAATCCATTTCCTTTAATATTATATAAGAAGAGTTTTTGGATAAGAAAAAAGTATCGAAAACATTTTTGGATACATAATTTAACATAATAGTTTGTAGTTTAATAGTACTTTAACATTAATAGTTTGAACAAATTCCATACTTGTGGAAATTCCATCAATATCGTCAGAAGCTGAGTAAATACGTCCCTAGATATAAATTTAAAAAAATCCATGAAATATTTCAAATGTATTCTGTGTATTGATTTCATTCTTACGTCGTTCAAGGAGGAGATTTTGGTTTCTTCATTTACTCTTACAAGAAAATACGCTCTTGTCACCGCTTTTATTGTTGCGTCTATCTCATGGAAGGAGCGCGTTGATGGACGGAGCAAGGAGGTCGAGTACTTCAATTGCAAGTATCTGGAGGCGAGCGCCGGCTCGCCCGGTTAGTTAAGGGAGGGTTCGTCCTTGGGCGAAGTAATTCCCGAGGGAGGGCGGGCCGGCGCCCGCGCCCGCGCTCGGCCCAAGCAGATTGGGAGCCATCGATTTGTTAGCGGTTAGAAAAGCTGCCGGGGCGACGGAGGTCGCGGGGGCGGGGCGGGGCGGGGCGGGGCGGGGCGGGGCGGGCGTGGGCGGCGCGAGGGCGAGGATGAGAGCGGGGCAGCGCTGCGCGCGCGAGATTGCACAGGCGGAGATCGGGACGGAAAGAAGGGCGCCGATCGGCGAGGCCTGCCCGCTCCGCCCTCTCGCCGCGGCAGCGCCGCCACATTTCCACGGACGGCACATCTTTTTCTTTACAATTGACGAGCGGTGTTTAGAAGACTCCCCGGATGGTTATGGCGAAAATAGAACGAGAAACGAGAAGAGGACAGAAAGAAGCTATACAGCAACGAATCGAACATTCACACAACTGGAATTCACAATGAATACGAAGGAAATAAGACGAGCAGAGGTATTACGTTTGCGTCGACTAGGGAGCGAGAGGGGTGGGAGGCCTTCTCCATTGATGTGAGGGAGACCGCCGGAGGCAGTGGTTCTGCAACGGAGTTGCTTGGGTCAACTACTAGAATGTGATTCTTAATTTGAGTGTGGATGAAGCGAGCAGCGTTAAGCAAAATAATAGAGATGTAGAAACTCGGGGAAAACAGGAGAGACCCAAAGAAACCTGCCGCAACCCCCTTTTTGTCCACCACAGATTCCACTTGGAGTATCCAGAATTCAAACCTCAGTACCCTGAGGTAAGCTTTTGACTTATTCACTACACAATGGAAGGGACAGAATGAGCTAAATTTGAAATAAAGAGGGAGGCAAAAAGAAAATGATAAACCCAGAGAAACCCCCAGGTATCAAACAGTTAGTATGATGCATATAAGATTGATATTTATGATATGATGACAGAAAAGCATATGTACCGTCAAGAATAATAAGACGAAATGGATGAACGTATTTATTATTATTGTTATTATTGTTATTATTATTATTATTATTATTATTATTATTATTATTATCATGACAATTGTACGATAAAATCACGACAGTTGCTGTGGCATTATGTATTCTTTACAGAAATCAGTCACGGTTAGCTTTTATTAAATTCACTTTATACCATTGGTCATTACTATTAAGCCTTAAAACTAAGCGCAACGAATGTCAGGAAAAAGTACTGGCAGTTTGAATACATTTACACTTCTCGTATTTTAGAAGACATACTGGTTATAATAAGGCGGGCCTTCCCAAGCGATTATTACTTCTCGTTCCCCTCTCGTACAGAACCACCCTCAAGGTATGTGCAGTTTATATCGCATTTTGGACTCAAATGTATTTTCATTTTTATGAAATATAGATCATTTTAAATGATAAAAATCGTTCTTTACTTTATTTTAATACGGAAAATTTCGTAATATAAAAGTTATCACATTGTGCTAAATATGATACACATATTTCAAGGGAAATTAATAAAATCAGTGCTCAACATTAAAAATTCCAAAATAATTTAACTTCATTCTCATATTTATGTAGTTTCAATGAACCTTGAATTATGTTCGTTTTGTAATGTTTTTGCCTCATTGTGAGACATTTATCTGCTTGCATTCTCTGGAAAAGTAAAAGTGAGATCTCGCAATGGATTTAATTTTAAACATGTAATTATAGTTTCCTAGTAAAACATAGTAGAGATTCCAAGTAAAAGTTCCATGTAATTAGTGGATATTGGACAAGATTTCGAGTAAAAGGTGGCGGAGATATTCTTGTGTGACTGACTAAACAATAAAGTGTCAGTTCTGGAAATATAGATACCGTTCTAGAAAACGCGTGGGCCAATATTTCCTTTCCGCTGCTACTAATGAGCCTGACCGAGCGGCGGTCTGCGTTATCTCAGCCACCACTTTGGCCACCTTCCCGAGCGCAATCACTCCGCGTATCAGGCCCCGCTGATGTTCGTCGCCCTCGTCAGAGCCTGGTCGCCGCGCCGCCGCCCGCACAGCCATCCGCACCGCCCACGCAAACCGCCCACGCCACCGCCCACGCCACAACCCGCGCCGCCCGCGCCGCCGCCCGTGCCGCCGCCCACGCCACCGCTCGCACCGCCCACGCCACCACCCGCGCCGCCCGCGCCGCCGCTCGCGCCGCCGCCCGCGCCGCCGCCCACGCCACCGCCCGCGCCGCCCGCACCACTCGTCAGTGCCTCCGCGTCTGTCGCTTCTCCACCGTCGGGCCTCGCTTGCATCGCCCGGAGGTCGTGCACCCTTCCCCGCTTCACTCTTGTCACCTTTTTCATTCCTCCGCCGTCAACTCTCCCCTGCGATGTCTCCCCCTTTTATGTCGCAGTCACAAGACCGCCTCTATGTCGCAGCTAGGCCACAGCGCTGGCTCCGCCGCTGTCACCGGCACCCCCGCCCGCCGTGCCGCCTCTCCTGTTTCCCTGCCCGCGCCGCGTCCTTCCCGGTCTCTCCCTCTCCCTCGCCGTCCTTCGCTTCCAATCCTCCTCACGGTGTTCGGCGGGACACAAAAGAACGCGGCGGAGAACCGCGGCCGCTCGCGCCCGGCCGCAGTGTCCGTCACCGCCGCCCGAGCACGCACCTCTTGGCCGCCGGCTGCCGGCCACTGGTGGGGTACCTCGCGCTCCATCTGGCGCGGGAATGCGTCGCCACGGAGCAGGGGCAGCCACTAGCTGATTAATTTCTACCTGAGCAGCGATTGGGTCGCCGCCACCGCAGCGCCATCGGGGCCACGCTCTTGGGTTCGTAGGGCGTGCGCGGGATCCATCACGTTTGATTGCGGCCTCCGAGAGGCGTGGGCAGGGGCGGGGTGGCGGCGGGGTGGACCGTCGCGTCTGCGTCAGAGCCCCTGCGTGCGGCTGACCGCTTCGCCCTGGAGGCTGCGGCTGCGATTGCGTCGCTCAGCGCGGCCACTCGCAGGTGAATGCCCATCCCCTGTCGCAACGGCAGCGCCTGAGCGGTATTCAAAATTGACAACCGACACACACTGTGTAGCCTCTTTTTTCATAGAACGCCTGAATCAAAGAGTTACTCAGAATTTATTATAATCTGTAAGAAAACTGCAATTTGTTATCAATACACACCTGTTGGAAAGAGAACATTGCATTAAGTTGCTTCTTAAAGGATATAATATCCAAAACTGTTTTGAATGTTAAGGCAAAGGGAAGAGATATAACGACTCTCGATAAGGATGGAATTTAGAGAAGAAACACACAGAGACGAGAGATTATTTACGTAGCCATTTGTGTACCTGCGGTTTCTTAATTTCGGTCTCCGCAGACGGTCGATCATGTTCATTAAAATAAAGGCTTTCCTTTCTCTAAATTTGAAAGAGCTATGTATTTTCGTAAAGAATGCCCGTCAAGGAATATGTGGAAATATGTGGAAATGAACGCCACATGCCATTCGAGAAGTCGTCTTAAAAGGGAGAATAAAACGCACAATTTTAACGCCGTTTTTATATTTAATAGTCCGTATATTTAGTTTTAATTTAGGCCTGGTAATGGTTTTTATAGATTGCTGCTAAAAGTTCGTTTGTATTCAGCTGCTCTTTGTAAGCAAGACGATGCCGATGTGTTCCTGTTTCTCTTTGAAGCACTGGAAATAGAAATGCCAACAAGAAAAATATCAAGTATCTCTGTGAAGCGCACTCTTGCTCTCGCGTGCTGGGCTTTGGGCCTTTGTGGCCTTAACAGGATTTCTCCGGGTCGCGCTGCCATCGGCGCGCTGCCATCGGATGTCCTTTGCCGCGCTCTCCAATCCCATCCTTCTAATTGGCGGACGGCGCGGCGCGCCACACTGCCGGCCGCGTGCCCCATCGGAGGCCGACGCTGGGACGTGAGCCGCGAGCGGCCGGCGAAGGGTTGCAGAGCACCCGCACTTCCCACTCCGCCCCTCCCCCACCCCCGCCTCCGATGCACCTGCCCGCCGCCACCCCGCCTCCGCCACCCCGCCTCCGCCACCCCGCCTGCGCCACCCCGCCTGCGCCACCCCGCCTGCGCCACCCCGCCTGCGCCACCCCGCCTGCGCCACCCCGCCTGCGCCACCCCGCCTGCGCCACCCCGCCTGCGCCACCCCGCCTGCGCCACCCCGCCTCCGCCACCCCGCCTGCGCCACCCCGCCTGCACCACCCCGCCTGCGCCACCCCGCCTACGCCTCCCCGCCTGCGCCACCCCGCCTGCGCCACCCCGCCTGCGCCACCCCGCCTGCGCCACCCGCCTCCGCCACCCCACCTGCGCCACCCCGCCTCCGCCACCCCGCCTCCGCAACCCCGCCTCCGCAACCCCGCCTCTGCCACCCCGCCTCCGCCCCCCGCCTCCACCACCCCGCCTCCGCAACCCCGCCTCCGCAACCCCGCCTCTGCCACCCTGCCTCCGCCCCCCGCCTCCGCCACCCCGCCTCCGCCACCCCGTCTCCGCCCCCCGCCTCCGCCACCCCGCCTGCCTCTCCGCCTGCACCACCACCCGCACCGACTCTCGCTTCGCCGGCAGCCGCCGAACGCTCGCACGCGCCTCTGCTCAGGTAATTGCGAGTCTATTTTGAGGAGGCCCCTATCGACAGTTTCCGCGAGTTGCTTTCCGCTGGGCTCGTGTTCCAGCGCACCTGCGGGTCGATCGCCAGTTACGTTGAATTATTTCGAGAAGATATGAGCGGGCCGAGCAGGTTGTAAACTCGGCCTCTATAGGAATGTTTCTGAGAAGACTTCAAATACAGTCCAAAAACTAATTAATTTGGAGACTATAAGAATTCATATTAACTCCAGCGGAGAAACATTAGAAGTGTGTTCATATTTCTTATATCAATCTTTATAAACCAGGGTTTAGAGCTGAACAAATAATTTATGTAAATCGGAAATTACATTCGTGTAAATTGTTTATGAAAAAAAGTAGGATTAATATGAATACTATATTAATGAAGAATTGTATATTTTAATTGGCTGAAAATGTTCGGCACACCTATCGACTGACCACGCTGCTTCGTTATACTCAGAAAAGTTCCCAGTCAAGAAACTGTTCAAAAGAGAATCAACGGAATCAACAACAAGTGGCGTAAAACGTACTTGCGTACATGCAACGACTTTTCTGAACACGTTCTTAAGCAAACCTTTTCAGGTGCACCACAGCACTATTTTATTAAGTTATAAATAAGGCTGTAAGGTAGAAACAAGGCACTCGCCGAGCTGTGCGAGGCATTCTTTATAAACTCTTCAGTGCGTGACGATATAATCGTAGTTACGTCTTTCCTATCGACCGCTCGGATTTACCCTGCTACGCTTATTTACGTGCTGCGGAGAGTTTGAATGCAGAATCCATTCCGAATTCGTGGAAATGGGATGACCATAGAAGAAAGATTTGTTTCAAAGCTTTTTCTTGAACGAATTTCAAACACTGAGAAGAAATATTACGTATAAAAAATACTATATTTATGGTGCACTGAATTTATTTTGTAGGTGGAGACCAAGAACTTTTTAAAGTCAACGTTACGTAACGAATAATTTGTCATTTTCCTGAAACTGCATGATTTTCAACCGGGACAATTTTGCTAACTCACTTTGTCGGAAGAGATATATGGATGGAGGGGATGATATGTCCAAAGATGTAAATGAATGGACACATGTTTAGCGATTCCTTGTCGCTGATACCAAGTAATCTCATAACTATCAGGTTGTGAACGTCTTCGTCTACAGAATATTCTGCGTTGTAACTACGACAACACTGATAAGCCTGAACAGAATACTGATAACCTCATTTCTTTCGCCGTCCTAGTCTCCACGTGTGAACGCGCCAATTTGATTGAAGAAAGGTTAATAATCATAATTGAATAGAATGTTTTATTGTAATTCCAGGAACTTTGAAGATTGGTCTATTGACCCTCCCCGATATGGGCTAAATTGTTGGGTATTTCCTATTTGGCACCGTATAAGTTCTCAGTGGTTTCAGTAAAATTCGACATTCATATTAACTGCCAGGCAGCATGTCAACCACAGTAAATATTTATCAGTGAGAAGTTGAGAGGTTCTGGAGCGGTTTTCCAGGTAAGTAAATACGAAGAATGATTAGGTCGAGTATTTTAATTTTACAGAGCGTTTAGACATGTTTCTTTTGTATATTGCATATACCATACGGCCACTGTGCATTTTCGCCCTTTCAAAATCCACGCACTCCATCCGGAATCGAACTCACGACGTAAGCGTTGAAAACTCAGTAGGCTAAAAACACTCCCGCTGAAATGCACGAATGAGGTAGAATGTCACTTCCTCCTATTTCCACTCGTTGCAAAAGGTACCGCCATATCCTTTACTGAGAAGAGCAATGGGCAGTTACAAGAGTAAGCTCGAAATGCGGATTCCTAGTTTATGGTGAACAAACAGAACTAATTTACACATCAAATTATCACTATAGTCAGCCGACACAGAACTGGCTTACATTTCAAATCATAATTTCTTGCATTTACGTGTGATGGTGAAATTGGGAAATGGAGGATGAAAATTTAGATGCCGAATATCGGAATTAGAACATCGAAATTAATATATTGTAATTATTCCTGTATCTACGCAATGGTTCTCTTAGGTCTTGAAACCTCTTCTTCAGCTTACTAAGACGGTTCGGGCTATTAGTTAAGGACGTTTTTAATTTGGTGAGGCCGGAAATGCGATTTGGCAACGCCCCGTTGGGGATATCCGGCCTGGCGCTTGTTGTTGGCGCTGAGCCTTCGCCTCGGAAGCGCCCTCCGCTGAGCGCGGCCGCGCGGGGCGATGCCGCTCCAGGTGGATGAGCTGCCGTCCGCCGCCCGCGGCGACGTCCGTCCAGTGCGCCTCAGTCAACTTGCGCAGTTAACTCGTTTGGACGTAGCCATGAAATTTTCAAATTTACGACCCCTTTAACGAAGCGCGGTTGCGCTAATGACGCGAAGCGGCTCTCGAGGCCGGCGGCGCTGGGGGCCGCGCCAGGGCCGGGGCCGGGGCCGAGGCCGGGGCGGGGCGTGGCGGGGCGGGTCAAGCAGGCCGCGTCCCGCCCGCCGTACAGGCCCGTCCTCGCGTCCGGGAGCGGGCAGCGGGGCCGCGGCGGCGGCGGCGTGGGTGGGGGCGGCGGCGGCGGGGCGCTGGCTGCGGGTGCACGAGTGGGGTTGCGGAGCCCCAGACACGGGCTTCGATCGGAGCCCGGCCGGCCGGCCGGCCAGCCAGCAGGCCGGAGGGGTGGCAGCGTGGCCGCGCAGGGGAGGGACAGACTGGCGGATGTCGTATGCAGTCGCCTCCCTGGTCGGCCCCTCCCCTCCCCTCCTCGCCCCCCCCCCCGCGCCTCATGCGCTCGTGCGGCCGGAGGCGACGCGCTGAGGCTGCGGGCGAGGGGTGCACAGAGGAGGTGGGTGGCGCGTCGCGCTGCGGAGGGGCAGGGCTGCGTGGGCGGGGCGGGTCTCTGTGATTTGCGAGGCGCCCGCCGGCGCATGTTGGCCTGGATGTGATCGTGCCCTCCCCCTTTCACCAAATCCCCCGTTCCGCCCCTCTCGAACCCGTTTAATTAGTCTATATGTTTCGTTGATTTAAACGGAATGTCGGAAAAGGCAAGTGGAGTAGGTTGGAGTGGAGTGTGCGAGCAATTGTGTCGCGCCCCCGGTTTGTTTGCTGGGTGACGGACGGGGCTGGTGAGAGCTGTTTTCCACGCGGCGCCTTCGGCCCGAAAGCGGCGCCGGGATCCGAGAGGTCGCGCCACGTGCCGTCTCGCACGACTTCCCGGCCCTCCCCTGCCCCCACCACTCGCCCACGAGCCATGAGCGCGAGGCATAAGCTTCATCAACTTTTCAACTCTCAAGCGTGCGTGTGTTTCATGGGGGAACTAATGTCTCATTTACTGACTCTGGTGGGTTTTCGTTATATTCAATTCATATTAATGTGACATGAATACAGTCTGTGAATCCTTATCATTCCCAGAATGTTCAGATAATTCTAAGTTTCATTGTGATACCAGATATAATTTAAAATTCTTCCAAAGATATAAAAAAATGTCTTGCCGCCATTAATATTCAATTTCTGAAATAATGTTGTGTTATTGTCTTGCAATGAAGAGGATATTATAGTGTTTAACATTAGAAATTATAACCAGCAATACTTAGACTGACTATTGTGCATGCTTGATGAACAGAATGATCACGGCATGATCGGGCTGAGATTAACTATCACAGTGTTCAGTGAGCAAGCTGCGTGGAGTTCGTATGTATGTGTAAATAGAGGTTCAAAACAGTTCCGCCCAAAAACACACTAACATTGACAAAACAAACAATTAGATGCTACCGTGTTCCGATAATGTGACCGAAAGGGTTGCGAAAGGCCCGCGAATGCAAGCAGAGCGATTTCCCCGTATCACGCGAGAACACGGCACGTTTTGCTTTGGCTGTAAATTCCTGCGGCAACATCGCATTGCGTATCCTCCGCGGAGGGGGATCGCCCAGATGGCGCGGGTCGGCCCCTCCCGGGGGCCCCGTTCATAGTTCGAGTGATTGCAAAAGTTGCCGCCGGCCGGATTGGTGGAAGATAGCGCTGGGCGCGTGGGCGGCGGGCGGGGGCGGCGCGGGGACGGCGCGGGGGCGGCGCGGGGGCGGGGGCCGCCGGCAAGCGCGACTCCACACAGGTAATCAACAACGTAAATAGGGCGGGGCGATTGAGGCAGTCACCTCGGGCACAACGCCCAGGGGCGCTGTTGGGAACAAATATTGAATATTTCACCCTCGAGCGCTCGCGTATACTACGGGGACCCGACCGCTCCGAATGGCCGTTAGATAGCAAAAAATTTATAACTCTACGAACGAATGATCAAAGTAAAACGTGTTTTCAAGCGTGGATTACATGGCATTATTTTAATTTCTTTTCAAACATAGATGGTACGCCTCTGAGAGAAGAAAAAATCAGAATTTAAAAATAGCCAGTCATGTTTATTGAAAGAATCCGGCTTTATCTCGTTTGTCGCAGAGCAAGTGTCTGATTTAGTTTTGTTTTCGTCAAAGAACAGTAAAAACTATCTGCAACGTACAGGGGAGAAGTTTAATCTGCGTACATTTTCTTGAGCTCCAGAATCACTTCACCATCCTTTTACCACACATGGTTGAATGATAAATAAATGTACTAAGGAAGAGAGGTTAGCAACATTTGAAAAACAAATTATTTTCGCCCTCGAGTTGAAGAAAACGTATTCACATTGGTAAACGACCTACACGTTTGTTTTTAATATTGATAACGAAATAGTACTCTATACCCCGGTTCCTCTTCTACCACAATAATCATAGCTCTTGTATGCCCAACAACCTATACAAATTTTTGTGAGCGAGCATTCCTCAGCGATAATTTCATTTCCGAGAAAATGTTTCGTGTTTTTAATTGCTTCAGTTTTGCTTATTGCAAGGATTTTAGTAATCTAGTAGCGAATGACTCATCCTACAGGCATTGAGGACATCACGATATTTTGCATCTCTCCTTTCATCGTCATAGCCTGTGAAGATAAAACTTTAGACGTATTAACTAAGTAGAAATAGAAGAATGGTTATAAACGTAATTGGAAAATGAAAACGGAAATTCAGTTTTCAGAATGACTAGTCCAGCAATGCGAAACAGTTGGAGAGAGCTTGCCTGGTTTAGGGAGAGCGTGCCTCGAAAATTTTCAGATTACAAGCAAGATTCGATTTTTGAATAGTAGTTTGGGAGTTTTTTCTAGATTGCCTCTATTATCGATGTTTTGAATAAACTTCAAAAACGTCCACATTATTATTAGTAATAATACTAATAGTAGTGGTAGTGGTAGTAGGGATATTTTCTACCACGGCAGTGACACTTCCGTGGGAGGATCGTCGTCCCTGGGATTATCATAACGCATGGCACTACACGACACGCACGAGAGACAAGTATAAGCAGGGTTCCTGAGATATATACAGTAACTTCTCAGGCCGGGGCTCGATTCCGCTATCCTAACAGCGAATCGCGGGGTCTCTACCCGCGCAACAAATATCTCTGTTTTTGAGGTATTCAGATAAATTAATTTCATTCAGCAGCATTGTTGGCGGAGAGAATCTAGTTTTCGAGTCCCTACGGTGGCGTATTTTCTACCCGACACACAGCTGGGTGAAATCGATCAGTCTGAAGGAGAATCCTAACCGCCGGTTCTGATTGATAGTTTTCTGTGATTTCTCCGATCAATATCATGTGAATGCCAGATCAGTACCTTAACAAACGGACCACGAACCATGCGTGATGTTTCCTTTCTCATCCTTGTCTTCTTATCTTCCTTTATACGCACATTTTTACTTACATGCACTACACTACCACACACGTGAAAGATAAGTCGGAACTTAGAGCTTGTTTTATCTGGGGGTGGTGTCCTGCTGGCGGAGATATCTGGAGGGGGGAACTCCACAAGCCGCGCATAGTCCCGCGCTGGATTTCACATTACAGTGGTAGAGAAACACCGCGACCTCTAGGGATGTAACATGTACTACACGTACGGGACTAATGACCACCGGAAATGGCGTTCCTGAAAATTCAAAATAATCAATCAACTACACTACCACATATATCGAGGGACCAGACGGGAGCTTAGAGTTTGTCGACGGCTAGGTAATGTCCGTCTATGGGAGATACCTTGAGTCGGGAATCCTGAAAGATAACTTGAAGGTTGACGTCGGATCTCGTGTTCCAATTCTGTCACGTTCAGAGATATAAAATTCGGTATATACAAAACTAATGGCCTAAGTAGTTGGCGCACCCGGAATTAAAATCTCATTCACCACCCCACTCCAACATTTGACAAACTGATTTACTTTCGAATATGTCTACAGTTAAAACGAAACAGTTACGCTGATAAATTAAGGACATTGGAATTCCGCGTAGCGTAATGATAGCTGTACGCTCCACAGCGTGGCTAGGACCTCATTCCTTGCGCGTTTTAGTAGCGGGTGCACCGTTCCATTCACACGAGCATTCCATGTTGTTACGAAATGCTGGCTCCCGCTCGCATTCTTCGGGGACGTTGGGCACATCTGGAGAGGAAGCGAGTAATTTGTGACCTCTGAAAAGTGTTACGAGATCCGACTGTGTTGTAAGAGAAAAAGAAACGAGAATGTGATATTAAACATACCTAGAATTGTTTTTAGAGTTTAAAAAAATAACATATTATAAATGCAGTTCATTAAAGTCTTATTTTTATAGTTCTGTTTAATAGCCTAAATATCTACAGTATATGATTTCCAGAATTCACTGTATGAAGACTATTACTAAGTTTCTTTATGGGCCTAAAGAATCCGAAAGGCTCGCAAGGTGTGTGTTAAGTATAACATTACACGTTTTGTTTCCATAAACACACAGTAAACCATGAAAGTGATTTTAGTTCAAATCGTCCGTCTGTCTGAACAACACTAGTGCCTAAACTCAATCAGAATTTTCAATAAAATAAACATTCCCTCACTAATCTGGCTGATGTCGCGGTTCCTCGAATTTGAAAAGTTAGTTTGGGAGGGTTCGTTATATGAAGCCCCTACATTTTCAATATTTTCTCAAAAAAGGCTTCAATTTTTTCTTTCTCGCCTTACGAAGATCTTCATAAGAAGAGAAAGTTATTTAATCTGCGCCAGAAAACGGCAATTTTCGGCATTTTTTAATATTTTGTTCAAATATGGCATATTACGCAAGGAAAAATGGCGTACGCACGATTTGCTTTAAAATCTCTAGAATTCAGAAACATTGGCAGTTTTGTTGTTTTTAAATGTCTTTCCCGTTTTATATTAAAACTATATTTTTCTTTGTTATTTGAATTAGTTACCAGTAGAAGATCTGTAAATCATTTTCAGTTTGTGTTTCGAAATATTCGTAGTGTTCTAGTAATTTTGAGTTAAATTGCTAGAATATTTTCAGTCTTCTCAGTTACATGTATATTATGAATTAGTACGCACGTATCACTCACTGTGTAGAATGGGTCTCGCTACCAATTTATTTTCCCGTATTTTTCAACGGAATATATTGCAGTATGTTTACTAGCTTCTCGGTAGCACAATTAATTTCATTATTTGAAGACTTATCTCCCAAGCGTGCATGCCGGGGAGTTTCACTTCCCTTAGAGTGAGATAGAGAGAAAGAGACATTACCCGAGTCTAGAGTCTTGTTATTGCGCAGATTGAATAAAAACTTGAGCCAAAAAGCATCTGAAACCCTGGCTGTGGAGTATCCCAATTCCAGCAGCCAGTGCTCGGGCGAAGTTAGTTGGAGGCAACGCGATTGGGAAGTAGGGCAGGCGCGTAGCTCATCCTTGGGCCTCGTGGAGGAGTGCAGGGGAGGCGATAGCCGGCGCTGCGGCCGCGCGGTTGACCAGCCGAGCGCGGATCAGTTGCGAATTTGAACGACGGCGGCGCGGCCGCTCGCTGGAGCGAAATCCCGTGCGTCCCAGGCCCCACCCCCGCCCCCGCCCCCGCCCAGGCGCGGGGCTTTGCGCTCATAAAAAGTTCTCCCTTCAAGCTCCACTGCGCATGGGCCCCGGGTGGCGAAGGGTGGCGTTGGCGCGGAGGTAAAAATACAGCCCCGATAGAAGCCCTCTGAGGATGTGTCCGGAGAACAAAGGCGGCAGGGGCGGGCCCGCTCGGCGCGGGGGCGGAGGACGCCCGTGGGGAGGGGAGGGGGCGGGGAGGACTGGCGCAAGCGGAACGCATCTCCAACGCCTCCACCCGCACCCTCTTCCGCCCCGCTGCCCCGCTCTCCTGCCGCTCGCCCACCCGCCGCCTCCTCGTTGCCACTCGCCTTTTCTCATCTACCCTTTTTGCCTCTTCACCTCGCCCATTCAAGTCTCCTTCCCACCCTTTCTATCCCTCTGTGTACGGCCACGCCGTGACTGCACAGATGCTTTCCCCACGCACGAAGAACACCAAAGGCCTATCTCTCTTCTAAAGAGACGCACAATATACGCGTGTTAGCTACGTGGACAGCGCGGGACCACCGAGCTTTGAGGACGGGTTTGCGGGCCGGGCAGATTACTGTTACTACGGATTACGCGCTGGTGTGATGAGAATGTTGACAAATTAGTTCGAGGTGAAAATGACAAAATGTACTATGTACGTGACATTAACGTAGCTTTTCTCGTTTAACTAGCGATTTTATCAGTTTTATCTGGTAATAACAAACATTTGAAAAACTGTTCACACATGAAGCATACTCATTAGAGGTGCCTGCCTCATATTCAGAAATTGAGAGCCTGTAGACGAAGTTAGCAAGGAGCATCTATGGATTCATATAGTCAGAAGACTTTATTTTGTTACCGTTTCCTATTATTTGTTGAAATAATTAAAACTGAAAAAATACTAATTCTTTCCTAAAATTGCTTCGCTAATATTTTCATAGAATCATCACCTAGCTGTTTCAAGTAATAAGTGTTCTACACTTGTTAAGCGTATATCGATGGATTTGGCGTTATATTACCAAGATAATATTTTCGAATGAATTAATTTTTAAATTATCCTGTCTAAATGATATAAAATTAATATCGTACTATATTGCGTTTAGTGATCCTGAGAGCTAGCAGATTAGTGTAGTAAAGACATGTTGTGAAATAGGAGCGTGTATATCATCTTTCGTTGTTTATACTAGTGAAAGTTCATTGCCCTCGGAAATTTCCCGACACCCCGGTATAATGGAGTGGAAATTGCGACAAGTCTCATATTTCTAGCCTTCGGGTAAACAATGAAAAATGTATAACGAATTAAAAATTTGCCGTAAGAATAATGGTAATCCTCTTATATATGTAATGCTCGAAGGGAGGTTTGTGTACCATCAGTCTTATATAAGCATACATTCTAACTTAAATCCTTTATTACATTACAAATTGCAATACAAAATCGCAAAGTAACAAGCATTCAAGCATTGACGACTTGAACAGTATGAGTGTTCCGTTTCTCACATGTTGAAGCGACTGATATCTTCTAGCCCGCACTGGAAGGCGCTTTTTTTTCGAATTTCAGGATACTTGCTAAGCCACTTTTATAATTTGTTTGTAGTATTCATCTTTACCAGAAAAAAACGAGCTCACAGGTCTGGTTGTTCTCGTCTTTTGTGACTAGTCGCTGTTTGATGGCGAGACATGTGCCTTGAAATATATTTCCGCGAAAATCACCAATGTAATACAATTATTGGCTCAAATAATCAAAACCGTAGATCCATCCTGTCAGTTGACGAGATTCTCAGGCGGTAGGGGATACCTTAGAAAGATTAATGTACTCACACACGTGCCTTTTCCAGACAGGAGGGAAAAAAGAATTGTTCTGGAGGGCTCAAGCATGTTTACGAGCAAGTTCGCATCTTTGCAAAATATGAAGTGTATTTCATTCACATATAAACGTTCTCTTGAATTAGATGAAAACTTTTTTCTTATACAAAGTGAATTCCATCAAATTCCAATGTCCGGCTTTTCAATTTATTTTCCTTTCATTATCAGTAAAGCGTGAGCTTACCTTTTATGAGTTTGTCATTAAAAATGTCAGTGCAAGTTAATAATATTCGAATGAGAGATCATATTTTAATTATGATGGGGAACTATGAAAGGGAATGTAACATTGGGGTACTTTCACCCACAGATTGCCGTTGTGTTTGACATATTAACATATTTACTAATTATTTTAACGTAAATGTTAAATATATTGTAAATTTACTTTGTTCAGAATTTAAAAAAGAGAATGTCGGGGCGTTGTTTTTGTCTGTTGGCATTCGTTTCAAAGGGGCAAAAAAATTTCAAAGGTGGAGGAGGGGGCGGAAAGATGCAATTTTTATTTCACTTAAAAACAGCAATCCTTACGGGCATACGCAATTACAAAATCTATGTAACCAAGACACACTACAAACCCATTTCAGTGTATTTTTGTATTCGTTATTGTGGAGACTAAGCTATTATCAAACATAATACCAAATTTTAAAAATTCCTTCCTTGTGTAAGGAAGAGAAAAGTAAAAAGTAAAAAGCTCAAACAAATTATACGTCATCTAAGTTAGAACGACTAGTCTACCCGGCATTTCCCCGCACCTTTATGCTTTATTCACAGTCAAGTTCCCTCTCTGGATCACTATTTAGATCTAGATCTCAAACCTCATGCCGCTTCCGTTGCCCTGACAACTGCCGAATCTCTGCTATTATTCTGCTTCTTTGTCTTATCTTCCTCCTTTTCCTTGTTCTTATTCTGTATCTCCGTCATTCTTTTACCTTCTATTTCTTCTTTCTGTGTGTGTTCCGTGTGCCTCGTCCTCCCTCCTCTTTTTTCTGTTATCGAACCTCTGCTTGCTCATTATTCGCGCCCGGGCCGTCTGATTCACGTAAGCGAACAGAACGCGACCGGAGCCGGGCACGAGCGGAGCCCGTGCGGTTTCATTTCGGGGTTTGCAGCCATTCTTCCTGCCTGCCATGTGGGTCACTCGTGGATTCCAGATCTGCGGGGGGGGGGGGCGCCAGTACAACGAACGGGACGGTCGCACATTCTCTACAATTGACGCCACAACCGCACGAGTTACACGCAAGCATTTGCTATTAACGGTACGCGTCTCAGTGTGTTAAGAATTCGTGCCGATCAAGTTTGGAATTTGTATCGGAAGCTACCAATGTGAATTAATGAAATGCATTTTGCTATTCATATCTCACCTTCAATTATACTATTAGTAATTGGAGATTATTTGCATTCTTTTTTATATTATAATTATGCATCCAACTTCCTTCAGCGTATGTAATTATATTATTCGACATGGAAACAATACTAAAAGACAAATTTGATATTAAGATAGCGTTTGCAACTTTACTGATAATAATTTCACGTACTGCATTGTTGAGTTCAAATGCTCGTTTTTATCAAATATATTTTCATGTATGTACCCTTTTATGACTACAAGTCCACATGATCACCTCATATACCCTTTTATTACAGTTTGCGAACAATCGTATGATCTACCTTTACAATGCTGTAGTATGATGTCGGTATCATTAAGGCTTCTCTTCAAAATACTGTTTGTGAAGGAATTTGATTTGTATGCGTATCGATATTTCAAGTTCATTTCATTATGTGCATTTTCTGAAATCTCAATTAATAGTACTTCTAACAGAATGCAGTGTTTGGTTTTTAGTATGAACTGTGTTAATTATGGAATTGGTTTTTAGAAGATTGTTCCTTTATTGGTTGATCCAACACAAATAAGTAGCTTTATAATTTTGGTTCGTTTCGGGAGAAAGAACATTCTAAGGAAAATCCTTTCATTAAAGGCAAATGCGGACAATACATGACTATCATTAACGGCATTATTTGTTTCACATTGTTTCAGATCATTGGTAGTCTTTAGATCATCAGTTTAATGCCTTTCTAATAAAGCAATGCCGTTACTCCTGGCAGATTGGGGGCCCAACCCATGAGAGGCGCAAAGACTTCTCAGGGTGGGTAGATTTCCACACATTTCCTCAATTTGGAAATGCTAAGTGGTGTAGTATCCCGGGAAATTCTAGTGGTGTCCTGTCCTGGCTCCACAGCCCGCTACGGGCCTTGGCCGTAGCGGGCTACGAGAGCAGAGGGGTTCGTGTGGTTAGTAGAACGACATTCCTTCACGATATATTCTGATCTTCATAACTTTAGGGCGGGCTTTACCGTCGTCACACAGCAATACATACTGGGACATTTGTCAGGAAGGCGTACAGTTATTATTTTGCTCCGGCCGGGAATCGAACGCGGGATTGCGCTGTGGAAAGCGAGCACGCTAACCAACGAGCCACCGAGGGCCATTTGTAGCGCCATTACGGTCAAATTAGGAGCAACTCTACTATTCAATATCCAATAATTACGAGGCAGTATTGAAAAGGCAGTAAAGGTATAACAAACCTCTAAAAAATGCTTAATTATTGTTGCAAGAACAGGATAAAATGATACGTTGAAAATATTCGTGAAAAAAAATAGAACAAGAACGGTAGTTCATATTACATCGACGGGAGATGACAAATTATTATTTGTATGTTACTCCACTTGTTTTAGGGATTTTTGTATTTTCTTGAAATCCCAGCAAATGCGTGTTTTGCGGGAATACACCAAGCAGTACACGAGTTGTTGAATTGAATTAATGCCTTATTTTACGTGGCGAGACTCGGGCCATCAGGCCCGCTCTTCCGTCTGACCACGCAAATTTCGCTACGCTCCTTTCATCAACTAGCAGAGAAAGAAGGTATTTCATGGGCGAGAAACTGGCGATTTGCTTAGAGGCGTCATTTAGGCTTGAGGATCTTTTACATGCAAGTAAATCTACTAACATGGGACAGCCGGCTTTACTTCCCCTCCGAAGGAAGGCGTACGAAGGATTTTTCCGCCCTAAAAATCCACGGCTTCGATCGGGTTTGTCACCGTCGTTGTCACTGATTCCCGCGTTTTGGGTTGTGTTGGTTTGCCTCATGAAGCAAATGTAACTGCGTTCTCTGAATAATTGCGTTCTTTCAGAGAAGACTAGCAACGGTGAAGAGAGGAACTGGCACGAATTTGTATCTAGCAATGCTTCGAGATAAATGGAGTGCTTTCACAATGTAATAGGTTACAGTCCGCCGGCCAAGTCATCGAAATGTTCCTATGGTCTTTCTGTTGGGCTTCCTTGCTTGACAGCTGACCTTTCATTTCCGTGCGGTTGCCTTTCTTCTCGCCAGCCGCCCTCGCCAGCCGCCCTCGCCAGCCGCCCTCGCCAGCCGCCCTCGCCAGCCGCCCTCGCCAGCCGCCCTCGCCAGCCGCCCTCACGCGGGCGGCAGTGCGCGTGCCTAGCTGCTCGCCAAAGTGATGAACGGTGCATCTGGGCGCCGCAGAAAGCCCTGCGGAGGACGGAGCTGCAAAACCGATAACTGGATCAAAGGATGAATGCCGCCAGCAGATTCAAAGGGAAGCCTCGTAATGACTCCCTGGTCTTATTTACTGCAGGGAATCCTCAAAACAAGAAAAATAAGCCACCAGAGTGATTACACTTACTCCGAAGGGAACACATTCTCTCTTTATCATCTCATTAACCGAGTTTTACTCTTCATACTCGATAGATAATGATACAAAACATAAATAAATAGTACTTTTATTCGGACTGAGAATTGACAATTTTCAATTCAACTGCAAGAGATATGACGCTAAGACCTGTTGGTGCTAGCATTTTCTTGAATTATTAAAAGCATTATGTTTTACCCACAAAATAGTTGGAAAAATAGGAACAGGGAGACCCCAGAACGACAGTTTTATAACTTCAAAATAACTTACACTTCAGAAATCATAAAGAGATGAAGAGGACAGCTGATAATACATTGTCATGGTGGAAGTGGCAAGGCACTTTTCGCCTTTAGGATGATGATTATGTTTTGCAGGCTTACTCGTAAGGATTTCGGGAATTGTTGATTACTAGCACCCCTTTCAGTGTATTTGTTCACTCGATGAATACATGGCTAAGACCCAACTATGAAAATAATAATATGGAGAAGTCGTAAGACCAATATTTACGGATATGACATAGCTTAAGCTGTGAGGAGTTTAAAGAAGAGTATCGAAATGTTTGTAAACATCGGAGGGGCAATGTGAAACTAGTAATGAATGTATCTCAAAGAGCAATCGTGCAAGGATGGATTTGTAAACGTCACAGAGTTTAGCCATGTTGACCAGCAAATTCAGAGCATTTTTTGTAATTTGAAGAAAAAACATTTAAAAAAGTCGTGTTTTATATTGATTATTTTCTTGATCCATCTTGATGACTGTGATACTATATCTTGCGTGTCCTGAAACAGATATAATTTGCTGACCTTGTCGCGAACTTCCAGATAAACTAATATCGACTGCTTTCAGCAACCATGATATATAAACATTCTTTATTATCTACAGATTTATTTAATAGCTATTGTAATTTTGAAGGACTTTTGTCATGTATGTGCATAAAACAAGAGATATATTGAGCACGAGATGCTACAAATAGTTTCAGAATTAGAAACTTAGGCTGATAATTTACATGGTACTATATTGTACACAGCACGTAGTGTTTACATAGTTATTACATACACATAATATTTAGATCGTACATAATCAATGTTGGTATTGAAACTCATATATTATAATGGAGAGACCGACAATTTATATCAAAATAATGAATTATATTAATGGTGTTAATTTTAAATTTTCAGAGATTTTCCACCCTGTTGCAAAAGTGTTCTGGTTTGGTAAACTTCTCTGTTAAAGGGGGCAACTGCTATGGGGAAGGGATCACAATGGAGAGCGGCGGGGGTTCGACAGCAGGGTGCAGCAGCAGGGTGTCAATGGTTCAGTGAAAGGGTCACAGAAGTGTTACGGGGAGGAAGCGGGGTCAGTAGGGGGTGTGCGTGAGTGTTGAGCGGGGGGCTACTACACGCCACATCCTGAGCTCAGCAGCTACGGAAATGGGAGTGTCCGGCCGAAGGGGTGCGTAGCTTCCGCTCTCCCCCTCCCCCTCCTCCTTCCCCTCCATCTCGTCTTATTGCTCCTTCGCCCTCCTTCGAACGGCCCGGTCCGGGCGTCCATAAGTGACGGATGTTACCGTCTTCCTTAACACCATTTCCTATGGACCAGACAGACCGACTTGGAAATGTTACGAGTTTTTAGGTCGATGCCGAGGACGAGTGGGAGCACCGACCATTAAAGAGACACCAAATGCTTCGGTGCTTGTGATTAATTTCTCTAAGAAGCCTCTCTGGTTCACGTTGACATGAATATTGTAAACAAACTAGTAGTAACATTCTCGCTTTATTTGCTGCGGTTCTTCGCAATATTATACTACTACAGCAACCTCCAAAAATATTTCAATCAGCAATTTTTCCCGAGCCGCGCACTAGAACTCAGGTCCAGCAAGTTAACAGGGCTGCGCATTACCGCTACACCACTCAGTCACTCGCCGTACTCACTGGGCCAACGCTTAAAAGTATAATTGTCTCTCCCATTATTTTTAACGCACAATTTTCAAAAATTCAGACAGATCAACGAAAATAAAACCTATGCCATTCTTTTAAGCGTCCCTTGTTTCATCAGTGGATAAACTGTAAGAAAATATTTGGAGCGGTTTTTGAAGAATCTTTGATAATTTGAATTTTAATTAATAAATTGAATAATTAATTTAATAAATAATAAATTGAATTTTGAGAATTCTTTGATAATTTTCGTCAATTTCAATTCAAGCACAAACTACACAAAAACTACTTGCTTTTTTAATAAAATTATACATGACATTAACAAGAGCTATTTTTATAATAGATGTTGTTTGAAATAAACTAAATATCTTCACTTTTGTAATTTTTAAATATTAACTTTTCGCAATTTTCGAAAGTATAGTGTGTTTGCCGGAAATGAGACTACCGCTAAGTTTTTTATTGTTCTTTGATACATATAATGAGAAAATTGAAAGAAAAAGTTTGGAGACATTTTTAGAAAATAATTTTTTAATAATTTATTATATTTCACGCAAAATACGAAAACACGATAACTAATATTTTTGAAAAATTGTACGTGACCTTATTTCAAGATCTGTCTTTAAAGAACAGATTTCATTAAGAACAAATTCTCGATCTTCAATATAGTAGTAGTTGTAGGATGATGCCGAGAAAAAATTAAAAATTTTGCTGTTTTCGAAAAATCAGGGATTTTAGTGCAAATGATACGTGTCTTTCGATGACAAAGTACAATAAAAACATTTGGAGCCATTTAAAAAAAAGATTGAGACTGTGAAGTAACACTAAAAATTGAAATATCCGTTACAAAATTGCAGGGTCTCGAGTTTCTTTAAATCGAATTGGGAATAATGATTTTATAGAAAATCGGCTGAACGGTTTTGGCGCTAGAGTTGACCACAGACGGACAGACAGAGGGATAGTCGATTTGCCGTCAGTCGATTTTTCATCAAGGACCCGAAAAAAATGGATTCTAACTACATAAAGGGTGAGAGAAAGTAATTTACTATGTAGGAACAAGATTTATAAATTTTTTGTTACCAGAGCCTGCCAATTTTTTTTCCGAAAATTCGCTGTTTTTCGGCACACACTTACAATACTTTCTCTTCGGATCAGAATGTTTGTAGGCGCTGTAGCGGCTAGGTCAAATGAAATCATAAGAGTCCCAAGTGTAAACGCAAAAATGGAGTTTCATGTTAACATTATTGTGTTTAATCTCCCGATCTCGTATTCACGCTGTTGTAGCGAAATCTACTTCAGCAACAAGAAACCTTACCTTGTTAATTGAAAAAAACACGTACTGAAGTTCAACTTTGATTCTTTGTGTTAACACAAATGCAATGAAGATGTATATATCATTTTATCTTGCCAATATATACAAAATCAAGTTGGTATCGCAATATTTTGAAATATATGTATATATATATATATATATATATATATATATATATATTTGAAAGTAATGATTGAAGCACATTGTCAATATTATTGTAACTATCACAAGAAAAAACACGTTAAGAACAGAAGAAAAAGAATAGCCATAAAGAGTTCTAATGTTTTCCCTTTGTTTGAATTAACTTCCCATTATTAATATCCCAAAATAATTCAGAAACATTTCAACAACGTTTAGTTTGATTTAAACTATCTTATTACTTTTTAAATGTAAATATTCCTTATATTCGAAACCGTACGCCTCATGCATAATATTGGAGCAAATGATCGATTATAGTTCTAAGGTAAATTTTTTAAAAAACTATCTACAAGCATTATAGTAACAATAAAAACAAAAAATCACATAATTATTAAAAACAAACAATACATACAATGAAATTAGTTTTCTAGATCTCGTTACGAGTTTATGAAACTTCCGTATTAAAACCATGCCTGAATTGTCATATAGTAAACTTCAATAAACGCCGTCGTACTTTCATACGAAAATATTTTAGAGGATAAAATGCGTTAGAGGAAAAAAACGAATGTTTGTTTAGGTATCAGTCGTTGCAAGCGCATTCCCTTTCCCAGTTTGCACAGCATTAAGCGAGCCGCTGTTCTGCCTCTGGGCGGTGCGGACGTGGTGTTGCTCGGCATGCAGCGAAAAGCGAACTTCCCCCTCTCTGCGTTTACAGGAGATCCTGTCTCGCCGATAATCAAACTAGCATCGAATTATCCCGGACTGCGCGAGCAGCCGCTCCTGTCAGGCGCACTCTTTTTTTGGCGCCCCTGAGCGGCGCACCGGGCACCCTGTCCACGGGCCCTTCTTTACCTTCCTCTTCATACTAAAACTAGTGGTGCTACAACAGCACATACTTTCTTGCATTATTTGACACTGTTGATTTTTTTGAAATTCACAGATCTCAACGAAAATGAGACATGCACTATTTTAAGCACCCTTTACTCTCTCGAGAGAAAAAAATTAAAGAAAAAATATTATTTTTAAAATTCCCTTTATTTTATGAACTTTTGCGAAAACAATTCATATTTTGAATAAATTATTCACGATCCCATTTAAAGATGTAATTTTAAAGAACAGATTTACTTTATAAAAATCTCTATCTTCAATATTGGGGTCGTAGGAAGACCTCAAACAAATTTTTCACTTTTACATTTTTCGAAAATTCAAAGAATTTAACGAAAATTGTCTATTTTTGTTCTATGACCATTTTTGTCAGGGTATTTTTCTCAGACAGACGGACGGACAGAAAGACGTTTTGCTGTAAACCAATTTTCCGGTATTAACGACACGCAAAGCCTCGATTCTCATTCCACGACGTGTTATTGACTAAATTTAAAAACAAAAATTGTCCACTTTCTCTGTATCAGGGAACAACAAACGTGTTTATATGTCTAAAATCGCAATTTTTGCTGAAGCATTCCAAAACCTTCTCAGTAGTACGTAAGTACTATGCGAAAAATAAAAATAAGTTGTTTTGTTCTTTAGAAGGGCCTGTCAAGTGTCTGGCTCTAGACGTCGTGGAGTAAGCATCGTATCGCTCCGCTTATCGCTGTGCTTTGGTGCTCCGCTCAAACTCGTGTTTAGTGCAAGTACAAACGGGCGCCGCTACCCCCGGCACCCCGTTTTTCTAACGGTGTTGTTTTTAAGTGCAACAGAATTTTTTATTGTGCACAACGAAATATTTTATTTCTGAGTGAAAGGTTAGTGGTGCAGCGAAAGCTGTGTGTTTGCAACAAGTCCCCCCGCTTTTGGGGGTCAATTGGTGTCAGCAGCCCACGTTCTAAATGATGACACGCCAGATCAGTTCACAGCAATGAAAGGAGATGTGCTCCCATTTCCACCACAGATGGAAAATATTCAACCCCTGGAGCAATGTAACACATCACAACCGCCCACCCAGCAGCTGGATGGAGAAACGCAAGGGACACTGACCGAACGTCAGTCAGTAAGCATTAACGATGCTTATGTTAACAGGTGTGGTGTTGCCCCGCAACAATCAGTTAATCAACAGTCTACTAGTGGTTATAATGAAAACAGTAAAAGTCTAAAACGTAGGCACGTAGATCTCCCACACGAAAACAATGGTACTAAAAGAATATTGTACTATTTGCCAGTCAAAAATAGGTGTCTAAGTTTGCAAAATATGCCCGAAGAAAATTCGAGAAACAAAAGGGAAGAAAGTAAAGAAACCTTAAAATACCTCCCTTTTATGTTCATAAAGTACGCAACCATCCCATATTCATCAGTGAACTGAAAGCTATTGAAAATGACAATTTTTCAACTACATTAGAAAAAGATACTGCAAAAATTAAATTTAGCTCTATTGAGGACTATAGACAATACCGGAAATTCTGAAAAAAAGAGAAAATCGAGCATCACACATATAGGGACCCTACCCAAAAAACGTTTTCAGTTGTTGAAAAATCTACCAATTACCTATCCAGAAGAGGAAATATTTAACGAACTTTCAAAAAACTTTCAAGTTTTAAACGTTGTTAGACTTTTGTGGAAATACTCAAGTTATCTCTCCCATTAACCAATACCCGTTAATACATACTTGATATCTCTCCCGTTAACCAATTCTGCTGCTGAAAACGTCGAATACATAAAACTTAAACGAATTTCTTCCTAATTACTGCTCTGCAGACTTTGTTTACGAGGTAGCCGTGTGGCCCTCCTAAAATACAGTTAACGGAAAGGCCAAAATTATGTGTATTAATAAATTGCAAACCAAAACCCTTGAAAAGCACATTCTGCCGAACAGGCAGAAAATTATTTTAAAAAAAGAAGGGCTTGAAAATGAATTATTTTTGGGTTATAAGCGAATTATTAAAGAAATTAATATTCAGAATTCGGTGGAGATATTTCTTATTTACTTTTCTGTACATTCATATTTCTACTTACATGAATGTGCGTACAATAAAAAAAATTTATAAAACCCTGAAGAAACGTTTTTATAATTCGATGAAGGAGTTTGGATTAATTTCCATGTAAATGAAATAAAGAGTGGTCAAAAGAAATTCGCGTAACTTCCACGATTGAGTTCTGCAGCGTAGTGTGGCCGACAATATACGAGTATTTTCTCAATATCAAATAACCGTTCTAGAAGACTTAACACGGCATTTTATCTTGCGTAATATGGTAGATTGCATATGTGTCTCCAACAACCCTCTGGAGCAAAATGATTCTTGCGGGCTACGTTCGGAAGGTCTATACTAAAAAACTACTTCCACGTTTGTTTCTGGATTTTAATTTTTTAACTTCGCCAAAAAATAAATATTTTTTTAAATGAAATTACTATCTTTGAATATTTGATCTATTTTTCAAAATTACCTTAAAAAATGAAATAATGCTTCCATTTCTCATCCAGAATATCCTAAGAGAGATGTTGATCAATGTTCTGTATTTCTAAACATTTTACAAAACAAATTTAAAAGAAATTAAACAAATAAATAAACATCAATATATTTGAATATAGTTAAGAGTTAACAAAGGATTGTATATTGAATATTGTTTAATGTTAGTTATCATTAATACACTTCGGTTAAATATACTTCTGGTCGTATCTGGTCTTTTTTAAGCATTCAGAATTTATTGGAATCCATGCTTTTTGTTATAAAGATATCTTTTATATCTCCTTATTTGATCTCAGCACTGGAGTATTCTTTCCACCGCCTCGCGCTTGGAGACTTCGTGCTTCGCTGTTGACGATACCACTTTCTCTGGCGAAGAAGTTCACACGACGAAACCAATGGACTTCTGGTTTCTTTCTTTTGAAATTATATAAGAAATAAAAAAGTCGTTCCAAGTTGCAGAAAAGAATGAAAGAAATTATTTGCAAGTTTCATACTCTTATACATTCTTGGACTGGGAACAAAAGTTCGGGCATCGTAATTATATCTGTTTATTTTTCCATCTTCGATCTCATTTAAAACTTTTAATTCCATTCTCCATCATATTCACTATGTTATTTGCATATCATAAATTCCTTGGATAATCTAGCTAACCTAATGCTACTATGTAAGATATTTCTTTATCAGTGTGATGTGTGTATTTTCTTTATCTATGCGATGCTTCTTTAAAACATTGAGATTTCCAGAAACCTTAAAGAAAAAATATACATCCATGTGAGGGTCCACAACAATCTGAATTGATTATCTTTGCTCTTTAATCCAAAGACAAAAGTAAATAAAATATTGCGAAAGAGAACAGCCCTTCTTTATAATTTATGACTCTCGTTTTAGTACTTACGCGGACTTTCATGAATAAGTTATGAGGTGAAACGCCGTCGTGAACATTGAACCCCTCTTCTTCTTGACATTTTATTGAAATAATTGAAATAATATTCATTACCGTGTTTCAGAATTTGCTGTGCAGAACAAAAAATGTATGGATTTGCCGTACTGTAAAGCAGTGTTATGTGTGCACTTTATTAATCATACGTATTGAATTAATTCATGTCACTGTATACAATATATTTAATTCTTAGACTTTTAGACAAAATTTTTGGATGAGTTGATTGGGTGTGGAGGGATATCTAGACTTTCTAATGAGAATTCACAGGACAATATGAATATTTAATTGCTTGTTGAATTTGTAATCATGACTACAAATTCACCCTGGGAAATGATCAACGAATAAATTTCGTCTGCAGTGTGTACTCAATTGAAAATTGCGACAGTATACCCGCCGACATGTCATTAACTGTTCCATAAAAAGTGTCTTTCACTCAGAAAGCAGATGATTTACGCATGAAAAGTATTTCTAAGTCCATTAAATCCTTTATTTATCTGTCACGTTTGCTTTAATACGAACTTCAGTCTTACAAAAAGCGTCTCTCGTAATTTTCATATAATGAGCTAAAACTTTTAATTTGCCTCAAAGTTTATTTATATTCAGAGAACGTGTATTGACCTTCGATCAGACGCACTCACTGAAGAGACTGTTTGGAAAATGTCTCCTAACTTTTTTCCACTACACTTTCTTTAATGAAGTCCTATATTCTCGATACAGCGATTTACTTCGCAGGGAAAGACAGAGGAGAGAATATTCGAGGAAAAAGAGCAAGATGGCGGTGCGCAGCGTGGAGTGGAGCGAAGTCGGGTGTTTGGCGGGCGGAGGCTGGAGCAGGGGCTGTGGTGGGGTGTGAAGCGGGAACCGTGGCCGGAGCTGCGGGGGTGACAGCGGCGCGGGGGGGGGGCGAAAGAGGGGGCGCGGCACTTGAGGGGAATCGCGTCCTCCGTGGCAGAGACGCGCAGCCGCCGAACGCCACGCCGCGCCTCGCGCCGAGAAGTTCCGCATGTCCGGCGCCCGATGCTCATCTTCAAATGAGATTCGTGTTATCCTGTTTTCGCGATCTCTTCAAATACCACGCTCTTCGGCAATGTCTCGCTAGGTAGATGTTTCTTTAAAATCACAAATATTTAATAAAAATATATTACAATACATAGTTAATTTTACAGAGCCTGTTAAAATTGACATTGAGCTATATTTTCAACTCCTGTATTTAAAATCAATATTACTTTATTCATCATTCATCGTAGTAAAATATCATTTTAATTATCGTTTTGTAAAATAGCATTAAACTTTATGTATATCCATTTCTCACATATCGGAGCAATTCAAGAAAATTTCAGAACGTTACCAAATTGAGTAAACGGTTGGTCTCTTTCGGACCACACTGACTTTCATTCAACATAATACACATCAGCAAGAACTTATTTGTTTCACGTATCTAATAACTGAAAATTGATAAGATTTTATTGGGTTATAAGAACGACACTTTGAAGATATTTTTAATTGCTCATATTCTAATACCAGTACTCGCCCGACCGCTGTGGTGTGCGGATCGTTCCCGCAGCTCCGTAGTGTCTTACCTTGCTCGCCCGCGAGGGCGCCAAGATAAGGAAAAGTCTAGCGATAACAACCAGTGCGCACTAGCTCTAAGTGAACAGTTACAGTTGTGAAGCATAACGGTGTTTCATCCTATTCATATTCAAATCAACTTAACAAAAGATAATATATACTAAAACTCAGTCGATTACCGAAGTATTTTCGGGTAGGATCAGTAGCATGTAGTGCGATTGCATGCTACTGACACCCGGGAAGCTGTTTACTTCAAGAAATGTCATCCGAAGAATCAACAGGCAGCGACAGCAACGCCATGGATCATGATTCATCTGCTCCCGTCAACCTGACGCAGAATGTATGGCAAATATACACACCAGCTCGGTCAAAAAGGCCGAACCCTGACGTCCTCGACCCTGATGCTAATAGAAGGGTAAGGCAAAAGACAGCGTCTTGCGATAGTAATACTAGTGTATATACAGTTCCCACCAAGAATCAATTCAGTGCTCTTGATATAGAAGGTACAACAGAAAACAATGAGGAAACCTTTTCAAAAACCACTGTACCTCCAATATTCGTGCCAAATGTGAATAATGTTCCAGCTATGATAAAGTTTTTAAAGGAAGCCTTAAAAACAGAAGATTTCGAAATAAAATCTCTAGCAAACGACAAAATTAAAATAGCGCCGAAAACTCCTAATACCTACAGGGAAATAATAAAACATTTATCAGCCAACAGTCACGTATACTATACATACCAGTTGAAACAAGAACGTGCGTATAGAGTTGTCTTGCGACACATACATCATACGGTAGATGTAAAAGATATCAAGGCTGCGCTTCTGGAAAAGGACCACAAAGTTAGAAACATTATAAATGTTCGCCACAGACTAACTAAAACACCTCTGCCTCTATTTTTTGTAGACCTTGAGCCCAAACCTAACAACAAAGAAGTGTTCAAAATTAACCGACTGTTAAATTGTGTTGTTGCTTTCGAACCACCACGCCTGAAACGCGAGATAGTACAATGCAAAAACTGTCAGAGATATGAACATACCAGATCGTACTGTGCATACCCGTATAGGTGTGTTAAATGTGGAAAAGAACACGACCCAGATAAGTGTTTAAAAGAAAAGCAAAGTCAACCAACTTGTGCTCTGTGTGAAGGCAATCATCCCGCCAACTACAAAGGTTGCAAAGTATACCAAGAAATACTAAAAAGGAAAGGGTACAGCAACTCAAGTAAACACAGAATGTTTCAACAAGAGACGCATGTGCAGACACAAAACAGTAACATTGAAACTACTTATTCTCACGAAAACTCAAGAAGCAGACATGTAAATGCAGGAACATGGGCCGATGTTGCGCGATCAAAGCCTGTAGAAAGACATGAACACAACGACAATAGCCATTCCATTATGAATATTATACAGCACTCCTTTGAGAGGTTTGAAAACATACTAATGCAGCAAAGTCAACAAATAAACTCTCTCATCAACCTCATAACGTCGCTTGTCTCCAAACTATCTAATGCCTAAATTCCTTCGCATTGCAGCTTGGAACGCCAACGGCTTGGCAAATCATCGCCAAGAAATCGAAATATTTCTCAACGAAAACAAAATAGACATGCTACTCATCTCTGAATCTCACTTCACAGAAAGAAGCTACTTTAAACTGAAGAACTACACTTTATACGATACTAAACACCCCAGTGGCAATGCCCATGGTGGCACAGCAATATTAATAAAAAGCACTATAAAACATCAAGAACAGGAAGCTGTACAGGAACAGGATATTCAAGCAACAACTGTACAAATTATGGACTGGAGTGGACCAATCACCATCAGTGCCATTTACTGCCCTCCAAGATTCAAAATAGACAAACAACGATTTGAAACCTATTTTAAGTCTCTAGGAAATAGGTACATGGTGGGAGGAGACTACAATGCCAAACACACGCAATGGGGATCCAGGCTCATCACCCCAAGAGGGAGAGAACTGCTGAAAGCAGTTACCTCACTTCAGCTAGAAACCATTTCTACAGGAGAACCTACCTACTGGCCTACCGACCTAACCAAAACCCCAGATGTAATTGATATATTCATAACAAAAGGAATCCCATCCACTAACTGTATCATAGAATCTTCCCATGAACTGTCCTCTGACCACACTCCAATAATTATCACAGTCGGCAACAAAATTATTCTACAATCCCCTCCCGCGTCACTAACGAACAGAAAGACAAACTGGAACTTGTATAGAAAACAGATATCTATGAAAACAAACATCCGATTCCCACTAAAATCAGCTGACCACATAGACGAAGCGACTGAGTATTTAATACAAAATATTCAAGAAGCAGCTTGGACCGCTACACCGCAACTTCACTACACCCAAGGCTGCGTGAAATATCCAAAAGTTCTTTTGAACAAAATAGCCGAGAAAAGAAGACTAAGAAGAATCTGGCATACTTCAAAATATCCTGAAGACCGTACCAACTACAACAGAGCAACTAGGCAACTAAAACGCCTCCTAAACGAATTCAACAACAACAGGTTTCAAGATTTCATAACCAACCTTACCCCAACAGAAGATACCAATTACTCCTTATTTAAAGCCACAGGGAAGCTAAAAAAACCGACCAAATCAAATCCCCCAATCAGGGACGAAAACAAGTGTTGGGCAAGAAACCCCACAGAAAAAGTGTCTACCTTTGCCAAATACTTTGCTAATGTATTCCAGACTCATCCCATTATAAATACAAACCAAGAGCAACAAATCAGAGATTATCTTAACTCCCCAAACCAAATGACTCTTCCAATCCCGCACTTCACTCCCAGAGAAATTACCAAAACCATAAACGCCTTATCAAACAAAAAAGCTCCTGGCTATGACTTAATTACAACACCTCTTCTCAAAGAACTACCACGAAAAGGCAAGACTATAATTACTGCATTGTTCAACAGCATTATAAGAACAGGGCACTACCCGGAGCAATGGAAAGTAGCCCAAATTCAAGTTTTTCTCAAGCCTGGGAAACCTCCACATGAACCCTCCTCCTACCGTCCCATCAGTATACTTCCCATTCTATCCAAAGTATTTGAGAAACTTCTTCTATCAAGATTACGTCCTCACATTGCAACCAATAACCTAGTCCCTGATCATCAATTTGGATTTAGACAACAGCATTCTACCGTCGAACAAGTTAATAGAATCACCAACTACATTGAGAATTGCTTCCAAGAAAAGAAATACTGTTCAGCCGCCTTTCTAGACATAGCCCAAGCTTTTGACAAAGTCTGGCACGATGGACTCTTATTTAAACTCAAGAATTTTCTACCGTATCCCTTCTTCAACATTATCAAATCTTTTCTATCCCACCGCACCTTCCAAATCAAATATCAAAATGAATTATCTGAATTCCATCCAATCAAGGCCGGAGTACCACAAGGTAGTGTACTCGGCCCTATCCTATACCAGCTCTATACTACTGATATACCAAAATCAGATAAAACAACCATAGCCACTTTTGCAGATGATACGGCCATATTAGCTTCAGATGACGACCCTAATGACGCATCAAGACATTTACAAGAACATCTCACAATGATTGAAGATTGGGCCAAAAAGTGGAAAATAAAAATCAACGAAAATAAATCAGTCCATATAACCTTTACCCTGAGAAAAAACAAATGTCCTATTGTCCACATCAACAACAATCCAATAGTACAGGTGGAAAGTGTAAAATACTTGGGAATACATCTAGACAAACGGCTAACGTGGAAGCATCACATCTTAGCCAAAAAAAAGCACCTTCAACTTCAAACAAGAAAACTATACTGGTTACTAGGATACCACTCAAAACTATCACTGGAAAATAAACTGTTGATTTATAAAGCTATCATAATTCCAATATGGACCTACGGCATCCAAATCTGGGGCACAGCAAGCAAGAGTAATCTCTCGATCATACAGAGATTTCAATCCAAGACCCTAAGAATGATCGCGGCAGCACCATGGTTCATCACAAATGCAGCACTGCACAAGGACTTAAAAATGCCCACTGTCTTGGAAAGAATAGAATTTATCAGCTCAAACTATCTCCAGCGCCTTGAAAACCATCCAAACCACTTAGCCCTCAACATCCTAGACAATAGTGCAGATATCCATCGACTAACCAGAACCTCACCCCTACAACTCCCATATAGATTTTCAACAAATAACTGAAACATTACCCTCAGCTAATAAACTATCCCACTTGCAGCCAACCCAAAATAATACTTGCTTTTTGTTATAGTATGAAGAAATAGATGAAGAGTACCGATGGGATACCTTCACTGGAAATCAATCATTGTCATAACAAGTCTACAACAACATATTTACTTATTATTTTGTAAAAAATAGATTGTAAATTTTTTGTAATAAAAAAAAAAAAAAAAAAATTCTAATACGGAAATCTAAACGGAATATATACGTAATATTTATACAATGAAATAAAATAATTATATGTAATGCTAAAAAGATCGTGATTTCGACAGAAAAATACATTTTTAGAGTCTATAATACAGAGAAAGTTGTTCTTTCAAATGTTTGTGGGTCTGTCTATTTGTCCATCTCTCTGTGAAAAACACCATCTCCTATTCCTCGTTTACTCAAAGTTGTGTATGCGTGATACATCCAGCCGAAATCGGGGTCAGTGAATCTCTATTTTTTCATCTTTGAAGCGAATAGAACAAATTGCACTTATAAACATAGTACAGGGTGCGGCAGCATAACTTCCTTTTTTCAAAACTCAATAAAAACTATTTTGTGCATCGGAAAATATTTATTTACTTTTTATAATGTAGGTACATGTCTAAAGTTTTTATTTACATTGTTTTGAAGATCAAATCTGTTAGGTGACGTCCCTCATTCTCCATACATTGCGTAAACAGATATCTGGCGTTTGTCATGACTCTTGTTAGCATAGCTGGTGTTATGTTGGCAATTTCTTCTTCGATGTTGGTCTTCAAATCTTGTAGGGTTCTTGGACGGTTCTTATAAACAAGGGATTTCAAAAAACCCCATAGATAAAAATCACAAGGGGACAGATCGGGAGAGCGTGCCGGCCATTCCAAATCGCCTCTAATTGAGATAAGGCGCTCTGGAAAGTGTTCCCTCAAAACAGCCATCGATGCTCTTGAAGTGTGTGCTGTTGCACCGTCTTGTTGGAACCAAGTGTCCCCCAAATCCAACTCTTCTAGCCGTGGGAAAAAAAATTCTGTAGCATGTTTACATACCGGTCCGAATTCACTGTCACTGTAACCTCATTTTCCTCAAAAAACCAGGGACCAATAATTCCAGCTGAGGAAATTGCACACCACACTGTGACTTTGGGTGAATGCAAAGGCCTTTGATGCAATTCTCGAGGGTTGGTGTCAGCCCAGTAGCGCATGTTTTGTTTGTTAACCGACCCACACAAATGAAAATGGGCTTCATCGCTAAAAAAAACAATAGCACCCTCGGGAACGACATCAAGAAGAAGCTCACACGCGTTCATCCGAGAATTGAAGTCACGTTCTGTAAGTTCCTGCACTATCGCCATCTTATAGGGATGAAAATGAAGATCATCACGAAGAATTCTTCTCACAGAACGATCGGATAGTCCAAGGGCAGATGCGTGTTTGCGCGCAGAACGCCGTGGTGATCGCAACATTGACGCTCTCACTGCTTCAATGTTCTCAGGTGATCTAACGGGCCGAGGGACTCCAGTTCTTCGTTTTGTCGCACTTGCAGTTTGTCTGAATGTAGTGACCCATGTAACAATTGATTTGCGGTCTGGGACGGGAGCCAACGGGGCTAAATTAAAGCGATTCCGAAATGCACGCTGTGTTGCAATAACCGAACATCCGCTTGAAAAGTAGGCCTCAACGGCAAAGGCACGCTCCTCACTATTCCAACGCATGATGGCGACAGAACCGTGTCGGGACAAAACTTTACAGTACCCCCTCTTGAACGAGACCACTAGCGCTCCGCTATGACATCAACTAACTGAATGGCGCGCATTTTAAAAAAGGAAGTTATGCTGCCGCACCCTGTATGAGTGTGATTCTAATTAAAGCTAGTGGCATTTAAAAAATTGCGTATCTTCATAACTTGCAAATTGTAATCTTCGAGTGATGTTTACGGAAACTACTTTAAAAAATATGTATGAAAAATTTGTTGTATTATTATATTGCAGAACCATTACAAGTAATGCGAGAAAGTAAGTGCTGTTACAGCGCCATTATTTTTTCTCTAAATCAGCTTTAACAGTTACTCAAAAATAAAGCCTGATTTTCGCGCTTGTGGCCGATTATGTTAGATCACGACGCCTCTGAACAAATGCAATTCCAATTTCTAGAATCACAATACTTTTCTTCGAAAAAATTGTTTAAATCAAATGTCAACCCTGGCTAAATGTTCTGCAAAATTAGTCCTCCAACAATTCCTGCAATAATCAGGTCCCGTATTCGCGTAGCCGGGAACCCCTCAAGTAATGGATAATACTAGTGTGACCGTTGTTGTGGCGTTCCCTGGCGGCAAATATGGGAGTCAGAAAACTACCGGCAAAATTAGAAGCCTATCGGATGACAACTAAACAAATTCCCAGTATATTTCGCCCATGTCTGTGGCGAGTCAATGGATCAATCAACAAGTTTTCGAGAATTACAAACGAACCTCAGAGGGATACAGAAAACCTGTTTTTCAGTAGAAAAATAAACACTTTTTTTACAGCATTGTAAGTGTTTCTCCCTCTGCAGAAGAGACACGAGAAATTAAGAGATACCTTTTCCCGGTGTACCCCAAATGATTCCTAGCACATTCCCCATATGATCCTTTGTTACTGGTTGCTTTTGCGCCTTATTTTCCAAATGCCATTAACCCCAAAATTTTATGTTTTTCACTTTAAATCTGGATGATACTCTTCTATGGCGTAATTACCTGTCCAGCAGTAATACCCTAACGGGATCTCATTTAGAAGATTTCTTATAGACGTTCAAAAACAGTCACCTTCTCTTAGCGCATTATCTATACAGATGGGTTATTTACTACAACTATTGAGATAAATAATTTCTTTTTCTCCTTCTTTATCATGAAATTCTACAATATTTATTCGGAAACTATTTTTTGATGCCTTGCAAAAAATAAATTTAGAACAGAAAAATATAGGTGGAGAATTTTGCAACGCTTTAAATTCACATTTTGACCTTTAAATGTCCTGTAATTTGTCCTGGCAAACGATCAATGTGTATAAAAATCGAAAGTGGAAATTTGACTTCTGTTTTTCATAACCATGTTTTTTCTACAATCTCACTTCTGCGTATAATTGGACAAATGAAGAAGAAGCATTGTCCACAATCTCCCTTATTTCCGTCCCAGAGCTTGAATTACGTTACTAAAAGGTAAAGATTTACAGTGAAAGCGACACTTTGTTCAACCACGGACAACGTGCTTCGGACAATCAACACTTTCGTAAATAGACATCACGCTAAATCCACCCACCCCCACCGCCACAAGAGAGGGGCGCGAGGGGAATGGCATCGCGAAGGGAGCGCCGCGCGGTCGCGAGGCGATTGTGGGCAGGGGGACCTGCAGGAGGGGGGAGGCGCGTCGGCGTGGAAGACCCGAGCGGGAGTCAAGGGGCGCTGTGCTAAGCGGATTTCTTTATGATCCTGCGCCGGAGGGGGAGAAGGAGGGCGGCGGGCGTCCGCGCGAGCGAATCGTTCCTCACCTGCCGGTTGGACGGCGGAGGCGACGTGGGCGGCGGTGGCGACGTGGGTGACGCCGCGGCGGCGTGGCGGCGGGGCCGCGGGGTGGCGCGGCGGCAGGGCGGTTGGGTAGCAGGGCGATGAGGGCGGCGTGGGGCGGGGGTGGGTTCGACAGGCTGTGGGGGCGGCGGGGATGGCGGTGGCGGCGGCGGGCAGCGTGGGGCGACGAGGCGGCGTAGCTGGGTGGGGCTGCGGGGGTGGCGGTGCGGGGGGATGCCGAGGCCGGCAGTGCGGCAGGGTGGCGGGGTGAGGCGGGGGCGAGAGAGGCGGCGGAGACAGCGGGGGTGAAGCGAACGCACTTCCAATGGAGACGGCCGCACCCGAGGCAGAGGCTGACACGAGTGCAAGGGGTGTAAAGCAGAGCAACGACGGCTCACGGATGAATTTAGGAGCGTATCTAAGTAATACGTCAGGGTAAATAAATAGTTAAAACTATTAGACTCTGTATCTAATATGATTTATACGCTGCCGACTGTATATACTACATGACCCATGGCAACTTCTGCACTTTTAATCAATGTTTCAAAAGTAATCTTCATACTGAAACCTAATGAAAAATTAAAAGATTTGTGGTAACCAGTATTACTCAATGGGGTGTGCTCTACAAACTCCAACCTCGAATAAGTTTTCATTTTGTAAATAACGACATACAAAACATAACCCATGTCCCTTAGAACATGGAATCCTGGTTTTAAGAATAAGTCAATAATTCCTTGACCGAGAGTGGTGTCACGTGTATTGCCGGTTCAATGGGCACTTGCTTTATGTAATGTTTCTTGTAATAATAAAAACTTTTATCTTTCCTTAGCTATTGTATGTGTAGGGTTACAGGATTGACGCTAAGATGTGTAGAAGTTGGTCAGTTATCGTGGTGGTTGTCATACTGATTCCACTGCCGGTAGCCTCGTATTGACGTGCATATTGAAAGACATGAACAGATTATAACAACAACAATGAGACAGAAATAAAGATAATAACAATTGCAATAACAGTAACACGAATACATATGAAGAAACGCAACTACGTTTCCAGGCCCTTACAATACACACGATATTTCTTTCAAAAATCAGACATAAACGAAACACGTGCAGGACAAGGGAGCGCTCCTGTCTGCGCATGGGGAAGCGGAAGCCGTGGGCGCCGGGCGCCGGGCGACGGGCAGGCAGCGTGGGCACGAGGCCCTCGCCGGCGGCGGGGGCGGGGGCGAATGCGCGGACGCGTCTCTTACGGCGCCGGCGTTGGCGGGTTTCTGCTCCTCCGCCTCCCTTCGCTCCCGCCGCCGCCGCCGCCGCCGCCGGCGGCGCCGCCGTCGCGTCGCGCAGCGGACGGGCAAGCCATGCTCTCAGTCGCTCACGTCGCTGTGATCTGAGTGGAGGCGCCGTCGCTACCGAGAACCGCAGACAGCTGAACAGCGCGCCGCGCCGCCTGCCCCACATTAGCAGCGCGCCTGCACCCGTCTCGTGACACTGCGACTTGTTGGTACGTTGTGGACTCGTTTGGCAAGTAGTCACGCCCTTCAAAATCAAATTGGCGTTTTAGAAAGGGAATATTTTCGTCGCATCATTTGATGACTCATTTTAATCATATACTTCTATCATATGAACAAAGGTTGGGGAGGTATTTATATGAGAAATAAATTTTGAATTTTTGTTTTTAGAAGCAATAATCTCTTTTGTCAGGGAAGATTCTAAACTCAAAAGCAAAAGTAGCATCTAGTCGAAACAACAATAAATGTTCTTGAATATAGTTTTATGTCATGTTTAATGTTAATAAATATTTTTTTATCTTGTTAGGATCTTATGCGAATACCCTATTGCAACTTCGTAGATTATTTTCAAAGTTGTGCTCAGGTACAATTGAATGAATGAATAAATTTTACTTATAAGCACATTGTCATTATTACTAACAATAAATTTGTGATATTTACTTGAAAACTCTTATTTAAGATCTCCTAATGACAATTAACATGACCAACGTCCCTCTCAATATTCAAGTAATTTCAACGCCGATCGAAACGAGACGAATTTTTTCTAATGGTGGCTAACGATGATTACCGCGTGAGTACGCAGAGGGCTTAATTTCGCGCTCCAGCTAATCGGCAGATGGGAGGTCGCAGCTGTGCAGAAGTCACGCAGATTTACGGCAGCTGGAACCACCAACGCTGTGACAGGTCGTGTTCAGTTTACTGCGTCCGCGAATCAACAGCGCCTTCCAGTTGTTCTTCATCCGCCTGATAGCACACAATTCGGGAATATTTCTCGTTTCAGCCAGTCAGTGTCAAGTAAAAATGATCTTTGACCTCCAATATAATCAAATCCATAATGCCCGTGTTTTTTAAAAATTCGGTCTAGCTAGACGCGTAGTTCGGTTTTTGAAAGGTTTTAATGTCTATTTCATTTCATAATTCTGGTCTTTAGTCTAACAATAATTTAAGAGAGCAACTCAGCTACCACATTAAATTTAAACAGTAGAGCAGTAATTTGATTATTTATTTTGTAAAACTTTTGTTTTATACTCTTGTAAGTTGAGTTGATTAATGGACAAGCGAGTCGGATATAATTTACGGCATTTCAGACAGTCTTTGGTGAATTGATAGATAATGCGATTTGTCATGGTAGCTGTTTTATCTAGATTAAATATTTGTGCAGTCATAATAGGAGAAAGAAGAATCAAAAAATTATTGATGATTTGTTCGTTAATAGTTGGAATAATTAGCACTCTGAAGTTGTTTATTTGTAATGAATCATAGGATATGACGGCATTCACTTTCACTTTTATAAATAAGTAAAATAACACTATTACTAAGAAGAGCGCTGCATTGCACTTTTATCAGTTTGGTAGACGCAATGAAGTGTTTTTAATAAAATTTTACCTATGTAATACAGCGTAATGTTTACAGCATAAAAGCAAATATCGTATAAAACGGATAAAATATATTTTACAAATTTACTATGGACTAAATACACATAATAGTAGAACATATTGATCTGTTTTAACAATTAGCGAGCAGCTTTTAAACTCGTAATTACGAACTCTAATATGTGGGACTAAAAAACCTTAAACATATTCTTTAGATATTACAAATAAATGTGACATAAATGTGATTTTGTTTAAGTTTGCGTTTAGAAATATCTTGAAATAGCCGTTTTTCGGCACTTGACACTTGGCACTTGACCGACTAAAACTGCGACAAAAAATAAGAAAAGCGAAATAAAAACCAATAATTAACGTGTGAACTGTTACAATCATACTGTGAACAAGTTTAACAGGTACATGATACCTCTTAAAGACCAATACAAAATTTATTTATTCAAAATAAATCACGTATTATCAAATGACTTAACAGGTTCATAGGATGAATATTTATCTTGATAAATTCTTGTATCCTATGAACATTAAAATATACCTTCTAGTAATTAAATCTTGAATTATATTATATACGTCATTACTTGACTGACAATTATTACTAAAAACTTACAAGTTGTTAATACCCTTACTTCAACTAATGGTTTAGAAAAAATATGAAACTACAATCGTACAGGGACACAAACTTCCGCTCAGTCGTTGCACTTGACCTCTGCAAAAAGTTAGTTTTGGTCAAGTTTTATCGCCCACATTTGCGCACGAATCTAACACCTTTTCCGTCGACGGTTCGTCAACTGTAGCTAAAAATGGACAGTTTATTACACCGATTAAGGGTTGAAGTGTGACACAGGAAGTACGCTGTCTCTCGTTACACCAGTTGCGTTGCGGTGTTCAGTTTCTGGCCTTGGATAAAAAGATAGGTCCGTTCCTCCTTTCAAAAGCTTTCACGATTAAACATCTGGTTCAATCCACAAAATTATGTATCCAAAGTTTTACTATCCATTGAGTTTCTTCTCTGGACGATAAGAAATGATGAGACCCCTTAGGTGATATTCAATCATTTAATGAAGGTTTATAGGAGAAAAACTACAAAAAGCTGGAAAAAATAGAACGACAGACTTAGTAGACCACATCTATAATTGAGTCTGCTGGCGTGCATCGTGAAGATTTTAACTGTTCTTGCATAAATAATTTAGCCTCAGCGATTCACACGGTAAGATGATATTCTCATGAAATAATATTCAATGAAAATGTAAGATGGCCTTCTGTAGAGCTCTTGCGATATGTATCCAAGATAATTGTTTTTTTTCTTCCGTTGTGGAACATATACTGCGCCATAACGGTGTTTCTCGATCACTCATTTCAACTTCGTCAAATAGTCAAAGCGGAACGTTTTTCTTTCTTGGACCGCGGATAGCTCACCCAATCCTGTGACGACGCGCTCTTGTTCAACGTCGATTGGAAGTTTGTTCAAGTTCAGGGTGCAATTTTGCAGAGCATGTTTGCAAACTTGTGTCATCTGCTGTGCTGTTCCATGTTACGAGTTATGATAGCCTTGGAAGATCGTGACCAGTGGCGTGCGACCCCAAATGTCATTCAGAGGCCGTTCGGACATCTGAACGGTCACAGCACCCCAAAATAGTTTCTTTTCAAAGTGAACGGACTGTGAATATTTCAAAAACTATATTTTTTCAGGTCGTTAATAATAAATAATATGACGAGTTTTGTTAGTAATTTAGTAGTTTTTATATAAGAAAGATGGAGCTTTGGATTGCCACTGAGGTACTCCTTTTCCTAATGTTAGTAGTAATAGCAATAACGATGAATTTCTGCAACCTAAAGCTCACCTTAAATCTTCCGTGACGTCAAGCAAGGCCTTTTGGATGTTTCAGGCATGTTTATAATTCTGATTGGTATTCCTTTTATTGTTGTCTCGGTTATAAATGAGTGTATTTACTCTTGAACATTTCTCTGGATGATCTTAGATAAAAATGGTAAAATACTAATAAATTATTGAGAGAGGAAACTCCTTTGTTTATTATCTGACCTCCATCTGCCCAAACAGCTCCGGTAGTAAGTCGCAAACTCACTGTTATTCAAGCGTTGCTTGTATGGCGGGGGAGGGCGATGATAAGGAACGCATGACATGACAAATTAGGATGCACTTACCTTGTTTTTTGTAGAAATTAACGTTAGGTGTAGTTCTGATGACATTTATTCCAGACGGTGTCCACATGCACGTGGACTTTGCTTGACATTACAATTACAGTTGTATACTATCAGAAAGCTGTTTGGCAGAATGTAGGTTACCCACGTGTCTAAGGTTAATACGTCTCTAAGGTTAATGCTCTCATTTTCCCGCCGGCGTAGATAACAGTTCTTTACTTCCAGATGGAATGTGATAATACTGGCAATTGCAGTATCTTTCTATCCTCCTTAGGTCTGAGACCGGTTAAAACCAAATGCAAGAAAGCGGGATTAAAAAGCAGACGTTGAAGATAAGGCGATGAAAACGGAAGAATCAGATGTAAAACTGAAGCCTGAAGAGAACAGAAAGCGCCCACACCAATGAAATGCTGACCTCCAATGAAATGCTGGGCGCCTATGCACGGTGAAAACAGGCAGCGCGAGCGTTTGAAAACGGACTTAAAATGGCGTTTGTTTTCTGATCTAGGAGGCAAAATAAGCTACAATCGATACAGCACGCGATGTTGAGCGCGTAATCCTCTGTTTTGACGGAGCGTGTGCGAGCGTGTGGCAAGCGTGAGTGCGTGGTCGCGCTGAGCGCACGCAAGAATGCGCTTCCACCCTCTCCCGAATCCTGCACGCTCGTGCGACGCGTGACCCGCGCCCTGTCCGTCCGTTTGGCCGCACGCGGCTTCGTACGGGATCCGTGCGGAGGAGTCTAATGGAGGATGTGGAAGGCCGGTATTGACACCACTTCCTCATTTACCCTCCAAATAAAGGGGTTTCCTCAGAAGTTACGTAAGCCAGTTTTTGTACTTTTTTGACTTCTTAATCCAGTCACATTCTCTGTATGTATGGGCATCGTTTGAGTCAGATGTGGGATAAATGATTCTGGAGTGTGCTGAGAACAGAACTTCTTAAACATGATACAATGTTTATGCTATAGAGCTACTCTATAGGATCAGTCGGGGTGAATATGACACAGCAAACAATTGGGACTAATGTGTTACACTTTAAAAATAGTTATGTATTGATATCCAAAATTAACAAAAAAAGTGCCAGTAAAAGGAAGAATATTCTATTGTTAATGAACATATAGCAGGAAATCAAAATGTTACAGTTTTCGGCATAGCAGATGATAAAAAATGAAGAAAATGCAGCTCAAACACTAGACACTTAAGGTGTCTTGTTACAGCGCGTTCGTTGTTCACAATCAGAATTCATAGGGATATCTATATTATCATTTAAGCACCATCAATGTATTGTATTAGTTCCATCAGGTGGGACTAATTTGATACACACTATTTTTGAAATAGTAGTGGTGGGTCTTAAGTTTTTTCCCTTATATATATGTCTTTGACATCACAAGGCACATATTCAGTTTTTCATGTTTTTTTCATGGTTTTTCATGGGTTTTCATGTTTTTTTCATGTTTTTTCTACAAATGGTATAGAACATAAGGTGAAAAGTTTGCTTTTCTGTATAGTAAAATTGACACTATATCACAACTTTAGTTTCTTGTTCAAACTGAAAAGATATTGTTCACTGACACGATGTTTTTAAAATAAGCCATTCAAATATTCTGTATGCGTCTTTTGTTTCTAAGCTACGTGTCATTCGGAGTTAGTAACACAGCCAAACAGACACATCAAGTAGTCGGAATAATAATTAATGAATAGTATTTGATGAAATTGTATGTTTTTTGTGTTTATTCCGTAAGTAGATACTTGGTTCGTTAAGGAAACGTGAATGACTATGAAAACCCCACACTAACTTTTTTTATTTATCTGAATGTTATTACCTACAATCTGTCCAGAAATAGAGATGTGAAAGAGATAAAATAACTCTTGGTGCACGGCAAGCAGTTACGTAATTTCACGAGACTCGATAAGCTATAAATTGGAGCAAAATATGTTTGTTTGCGCGTCCGTGGCTCCGTCGTTTTATTTGCAGGGCTTCGATTGAATAAATTGACCCTCTGCGAAGGCAAAGCCGTCCCCTCTCTGCGGTGAAACGGCGTCTGGTGCAAATCGCGCGCCGCCCTGCAACGCCGGCGTTTCTCAGCGGAAGCCGGTGGGCGCCGGGAAAAAATAGAAAATGTAAATGTGTTTCTTCCTATTCGATTTTCGATTTACGATCAGAGTGCAGAGGGCGGCGTGCGAGCGACGGAGCTGCTTCCCCTCGAGGACGCGGCCGCCGCCACCCTCCCTCCCCTTCCCACCCCCTCCCCCTCTCCTGGGCCCCAAACCCCCTCCACCGAACACGCTTTTGCCGCCGCCCGCCACTGCTCACTCAGCCGCAGTTCCCCGCTCCTTGTCTCCTTTACCGTTTCTTGCTGAGCCCCAATTTCCTGTCCCTCTATGTTACCAATATTTCGTTTTCTGTCTTTAATTTAGCATACAGTGTGCTTGCGAAGCTGTTTCCGCTCCCACACCCGCCTCTCTCCATCGTTCCGTCTGGTTCTCTGTTGCCAAATCCGTTTTCCGCCTCATTTTTGTCTACCATCTTTCTCAGAAACACGTATCTCTCTTCAGAGTTTTCGGACTTGGTTTCAACTCACTTCCCTATCTAAATCCTTTCTCAGTCAATCTACGCTGCGTTGCAAAACATGGCTTTGATAGGTTATGCCCATACTTTCTGCTGATTCCGTGTTTTCTGCATTCGTTCTCGGTCGTTTCTCGGTACCTGGCCATACGTTTTCATGTCTTTCACTTTTCAAGATTGTTTGCCTTTCTCTGCACTTTCTACACTGTATAGTCTCACTGCAGTCACGTTACAAATGCTCTTCTTTTGGTCTCAGAAAAACTCTTCTCTCAGACCGAAGAGAATAGTATGCGTCCTGTATACCACAGTCTCTCGATTGATTCTGTTGCTCATCTCATGTTCCTCTTTATTTGACCTTGAACGCAACCTCCACCCACTCCCCCGCATGTCCTCACGTCTCTGAGATTCCAACTCAATTTCCCCATCGGCACCGCAGCCTCCTTTTGTCGGTGACCGGCAACTTCAGTCCCCACCGCAACCCGCAACTCAGCCCTTTGCCGGCATCCAGAAGACCTGCCAGAAGCACTTCGTTGCCGATGCTGCAGCCTTCTCCATCTCCGACATCAGCGCGGTCTCGATTCTCACTCCAGGGGCCGCCGCCACAGCCTCCGCACTTCTGTGACACGCAGCAATCGCCTCCGGACGGTCTCCATAATGCGATCCCAGCGGGCGGGCGAGCGGCGGCAGTGGCGGGGAGAGGTGGTCGTGCACCGCAGGAAGTGGCGGGGAGGGCCGTGACGTGGAGGGCGGCAGCGACGCCCACGCGGGACTGCCCGTCCGTCGATCACTGTGACGCGACCGCCTGCCCCTGCTTACTGAGGCGCCTGCCTCGCCGCAGCCCGCGCACAGGAATGCGTGGCGGGTTGCGGCAGAGCAGGCGACCTCCCTGTGTCCATCACCGTTGGAGAAAGAAGGTGCAGATCCGACGAGGTCACTTTGTTTTCCAACTATATATTGACTTCTACAACACGTTCCTGAAGTCTATGTTTCTGTGCACGTTCTGAATCTTACCATAGCGCTGCACTTGTTATCGCAAATTTAATCTACATCTTTAAAAAGAAGTCAGTCGTTTTGAAGAAACTAATAAAACTAAAAGTTGGTTCTGAATATATTTTACAGATTACTTTATTAATACATTTCTCAATGCATTGTCTTATCTATTAGAGAATAGGCAATTAAGTCGGCTGAAACTAGTAACAAATATAATTTCTACTTTTATTTATGCGCCCCGAACTTTGCAGCGACAACTACTCTGTGCGGAACAAATGGATGTGGCTTCAAATTCCAAGAAAAGCCTGAAGAATTTAATCATGTGGTTGTGGTGAAAAAGACAATGGTAAAATACCACATATCCTTGAATAATATTCATATCATCATCCATAACCTCATTACTGCCTAGTTGCGTAAAACCGCAAAGCAAACTAAATGCTGAGAACAAATGAATGACGCTAGCATTTACGCTGAATATATACAAGGTATAGGAACAACAAAAAATCAATTGTAATTTTTTCGTGGTAGAAAATATTCACGTTGTTTAGCTACATTGGCGCATACGTACCTACCTATTCCTACGTACGCAAACAGTTACGTACTATTGCCGCTCGGCACGGGCGAAAGGATTCGGATTCGTAGTAAAGTGGAATAAGAAAGTTTGATGAAAAAGTTGATATTTTCAAGAGGAAGATAATATGCATTAACTCCTAATTGCTGAGTTTTGAGTATAAAGATATGAATCTACTCCCTGAAATACTGAACGATCTTATAAAAATAATGGCACTGACGAAAATCGTTCTTAACTCCAGACTGCACCTTCGATTGGGCTATTGGCATCTTTCTTTCGTCAACGGTTGAAAAAATTAAGAGAATGTTATGATATTACTTCACCCTCAGTGTTAGTGTGTTATGAACAATTTTATTCATGTCTTCCGGGCTGATGGGCCGTGGCCCAATTGGCTTTGAACTGCCAAACGTTTCGCCTACGACTGCAGTCAGCCACCGTCCCGGACACTTCGCCCGAGACCTCGCCACTGAGGATGCCCACCGCATTCAACAGCATATACTTTCTTGAATTATTTTCAACTTTTTGCAAATTTCGAAAATTCAGAGAAATTAACGAAAATGAGACCTGCATCATAGTTTTCAGCGTCCCTTGTTCTATCTGCTGAAAAAAGTGAAGAAAAATGTGGAGTGGTCTTTGAGAAATCGTTTATTTAATTTGCATTAACTTCAAACAGAAATTGAGCTAAAACTATTTTTTCAAAAAAACATTGTACGTGATTTTATAAAGAACTAACTTTTTAGAATAGGTTTTGTTTAGGACAAAAGTATCTATCATAAATTTGTTTGCAAGTATCCTTTTTGTAGTTTTTAAAAATAGAGAGAGTTCGGCGGAAATTGAAATAGCGCCACTTTTTCACCCTTCTTTGATACCTACTCGGTGAAAATTTAAGGAAAAATTGTTTTAAAAAATGTTTTAGAGAAAAAATGTTTTAAAAAAGTGGTCTATATTTCACGGAAAATTACGCGACAACTAATATTCTTGAAAATATGTACATGATCTTAATTCAAGATATATCTTTCATTAAAGAAGCAATCTCTATATTCAATATTGTAGTTGTAGGAAGACGCGGAAGAAAGTTGAACTTTTGAGATTTCAACCAAAAAGGAGACTCATTTTTACGCCACCTGAGGACAAATTTCCATACAAAAATTAGTTATTTTTAAGAGAATTGTGAAAATGATGAGACTTTGTGCAAAGTTCTCCCCCAAATCACAATATCCTGTTCAAACTCGCAGGGACTCGAAGTTCGTTGAGATCGATCGGGAAATATTAATTTTGAAGATTATCATATGAATAGTTTAGGCCCTAGCTTTGACCATAGATAGACAGGCGGATGTATGAGCAGGCAGAGGCGTTTTGCTGCATTTTTCGGTTCTACAAAACATGGATTCTGACTATACAATGCGTTTGAGGAAGTACTTTTCAACATACTGGAACAAGTTTTATCCACTTTTTCGTTACCAGGTTGGCAATAAGAGTTTTTTTATAACAAAATCGCCGACGTCTGGTGCATGATTACAATACTTTATCTTCTTATGTAGTAAGGCGTGAAATTATAATAGTATACAAAACTTTCAGTTTGTTAATTATGAACGATGAAGTATAGAGCATTTTACAATTTACTACATTCGTAGACGAAACAAACGAGTAGAGATTGAATAACTCGAGAACAGTCAACACATACTGACAGAATGGAAACTGATAAGAAAATTAGAGCAGCTGGTGATCGTCATCTGCAAGTTCATGAATGGCGCTTGGAGACAATATGAACATTTTTGGAATAATATAATCTTAAAAGATGGAGCGAGAACGCCTCAGTGGCAAGTGTAAAAGGGCTTTTACGCCTGTCTGTGACTGCACAAGGGCCGTAACGAGCAACCCTCGCGGAGCTCTCCCACCGCTTCACTCAATTCCTGCGCCGGGTTTCTTAACTGCTTCGCGCGCGTCGCCCGTTTGCAACGGGTGAAAAACAGCGACGTGGGCGCCCGGTTGCTCAATGCGCGCGCAGCACTCATTAGGCTTCCGCCGCCCCGCCCCGCCCCGTCCCGTCCCCGCCCCGTCCCGCCACGCCACACCACGCCCCGACCCGACTCCACTCTACCCCGGCCACCCCCGCCCCGCGCCACCCCACCTCCGACCCGCCCCCGCCCCCGCTCCGCCGCCGCTCCGCTCCCGCCACGCCGCCACGCCCTTGCTCTCCCATCGTCTGGCCGTTCGCTCCCCGTCCTACCCGCCACCCCCGCCGCTCCCCGCACACGTCCCCCGCACGCGCAAATTAAGTTTGATGGAGGTTAGCGAGGGAATTGCGGCGGGGGGGGGGGCGAGGGTGCATGTCGGGGTAATCCGTTTCAAGCACTGTCACTATCAGCGAAACGCGTCGCGCGCAGCCGGAGGCGGTAGTGGCGGCACTGGCGGCGGCGGCTGTTAGTGGGCTTCCGGCGCCGCTAGAAGCCATCGTGTGGAGGAACAGCGGAGGGGGTGAGAGGGGGCGGGGCAGGTTTCGCGGCGACGACAACGAGCGTGGAGATAGCGTTGAGTGGCTCAGTGGCTTAGGGCGTGGAAAATGAGGTAATAATGATATACATGGGTGAGATGGACCAGGAGTATGAGAAATTGCGCTGTGACTCCAATTATGGGGTAGGAGCTAGGCGATTGAAGCCGAATTGAGAGTAGTGACGGATCGGAAAATAACAAGAAAAGCGATAATATAATGCAAATCGATGTAGTTATGACGATAATTATTTGTGAATATTGTTCTCACAGGACAATATTCACAAATTGCAATTGTAATGACGTTGTACAGTTGCAATGAAGTGTAGTAGTTTTGTCTGTACAGTAGTCATTGCCATAGAAGTAGTAAGGTCAAATGCTTTCTTGTTTAGTGCCAGAGCGAAGAATCACTAAGGATGCTTGTGCAAAGTTGTGCTCTACATAAGATCGAAAATGTAATTTAGTCGCAGCAGGTTTGTTAGAGATGTCGAAATCAGATTGTTAGTAATAATGTTTACCACACCCTACACGGAACTTGTATTCACAATTCACCTTTATGAACATCTCTTTGTATGACAAGTCCCAATAGGCTTCGGATGACAATGTCATAATTCCCTTATTATTTAGAGGATAACTTCACTTTCTTCGACTGTGTCAATCATGGTCTGCACAATGTAAGATTGATATCGTTGTCACAACTTAAAAAAAATTTCATATGAATTTTGTGTGGGTTTTTCCCTCTTAATTTTAGGTTTAGTCCTAAACAAATTGAGTAATATTAAAGTTATTAGAAATATTGGAAAATATTTAGACATGGGATGACTCATCATGACTTAACTATATGACTACTTTGATAAGATCTTTTATATTTTTATCAAAGGTAACATGTTTTTATAATTGTTCAGTGCTGAAGAAAACTAATAACTTACCCAATTAATCAATCTATGATCATTTAATATTATGGACACATTGTCAATAATTTGATATGACATTCATTTTATTTATGGATTACCATGGAAACAAATTTGTATTCAATTTAATTCAACGATAGGAAGGGTACCCAAAATTTACATAATTTTCTATTATAATTTCATTCTTTTGTTATGTTAAATAATAGCATGATCAACTGTAATATGTGTTGTTACAAAATCAATATTTTTCTTGCATGCATCAACAGACTACTAAAGGTCAAATGTATGAATAAGTATGAATCATACCGTCCATTACAAAAGATTTAATTTTAGTCCATCTACTCTCTCGTGCAACGGGATGTGGGAAATAAACAGTAGCAGGGAGCCGTCCTGGGTGGCCAAAATCTCGAAGTCTCGGTGCAAAGGATCACGGAGAGAACGAGCGCGGTCTCGAATCTTTTCCCCCCTACGTCACATAGAGTTTTTACTGTGTGTGTGTTTTTGACCGAATAAATCTAAATCTATATAACGCTTCGATTATGATATTCTCTTAGATGCTGTGGCATGGGGGGGGGGTCTTCTCCAACAATCATATATTATTTTTCCACTTATTCTCTTCCTTTCGTTTCCGTGACAACCAGGTGAGGCTGGGGGCATTGCACCGAAGCAGGTGTAACACCCGTGGTGAGGATTTGTATTCCTTTCAAGTTATGTTAGTTGTGTTGAGAGCAGTGGCATAGCGTGTTGAGAAAGAAAGGAGACTTTGTGAACCCATCGAAGAGAAATTCTTGGAAAAGATAATAGAAACTCTTGTGCATTTTCTATTGAACATAATTTCTCAAATGCTGAGTCTGTTTTCAAAGAGGAAGAAGGCTCGCGTCACGCTGTCCGCGTGCTGCTTGCAGGGACACGAGAAGCCCAAGTGAAAAGACTCGCTAGGGACATCTCGACCTGTCTTTTCTCAATGAATTTTCTGTGAAGAAATTCACAGAATTCTTAGAACACAGAAGAAAGCCAAGTGAATGCCTTCCTTTTGACGTAAAGCACACCACTGGAAAAACGGAGGTTGTCGTGCATTTCTCGCCCGGGAGTATTTCAGGACGCTGCGACTCACAATTTCGCTGCGGTGATCTAAGCGTACTTGTATTATACTTAATTATTTATTTATTTTAGCTTGTTAAATACTGCAGGATTCAAAACTGCCTGATTGTTATTAAGAACGAAGGAAAAAAGATAGAATAAAAAACGCAATTATTCGGAATTTAATTAAATTTTCAAAGATACCGAATTAATTGAACCATATAATTCTAGGTTTTTCTAATTTAACAAATGCATTTAGCTTTTAGTACATAGAATCATGTGAGATAAAATAATTTGTTATTGTAGCGAGGTCTGGTATTGTCAAATAATAATAATAATAATAATAACAACAACAACAACAACAACAATAGTCGATCCACATAGCCAAGATCATTAAGGCAGGACTGTGTTTGTGTATGCCTGTATAGGTGTGTCATCCATTCATCCCTCATTATCATCATCATTCCATATCCCGTCCCCCAGGACTAGCCATCTTGGGGATAAAAATCGGATTCAGCATTATGCTGATCCTCCAAAAAGGGGGTTTCATACACTTGCCACGGGATAAATGGAACTGAGCCTCGGTAAGCGCAGGTGTATGTCCGCGTGCGTCTAGACGGCCAAATCGCGACGGAAATTGCCGATCCGATAGCCGAGATCGCTAAGGCAGTAGTGGCGTAGCGGTCTCGGACCAGAACATCGCGGGTTCTAGTCCCGACTCGGGCACGGTTGTGTTGCGCGTGTCTCTGTATGTTTGTGTGTGTGTCTATTTCATCGTTCGTCATCACCATCATCATCATCATCATCATAATTTTGTCCCATTCCCCAAGTCTAACAACCCTGGGGTATGAAAATGGAATTAGCTTTAAAATGCTGGTACCACCTATAGAAGATCTAATGAACTCCTACCCCGACAGTCACGTCTGAGCTCCGGTGGGATGCAGGTATCGCGTGGCCCCATGATGGCCAATTAACGAAACAAAATAATAATAATAATAATAATAATAATAATAATAATAATTTCTTCATTGAATTATTTTTAATAAAATAGGATTTTTAATATAATTTCAAATAAATATTTAGGGTAAATGCAACATAAGAGTGCGTTCACCATCAGTTAATAATTTATACTCGTATACTTGGGGATAATAATATCCTTCGTTTTCGTGCTGACGCAAAACATTTTTAGAAAACTTGGTAAATCATGTTCGTATGTGAAATAATTTATTATTCTAGTTTTAAATACCACGTAAAAGAAAATAATATGCTGTACAATTTCAGTTTTTTTTTATCAAAATTTGGGTATTTAGTGATTAGATTTATAAAAGTATATTTTTTGTATTTTAGTAAAAGGTTTTATTAATATACAGTGTATGTTGTTATTCAACTGATTAGCTTTGATGCTGTTCTTGGTCTTTAGGACGAAGTAACTATTTGGATATTACCACTTGGAAAAATTCCTCTAAATCTCTATGGTGCTTCTCTTTTTGCCACAATATGCCTCTTGTGTCACTATATGCACCTTCCCTAATCTTCAACCCTTATCTCATCTCTACTACCTTTCCCCTCATCCGATAACTTGTGTGAGTGTAAAGAAGATTCGAGTGAGTGACGTAGGAGCCACGGCATGGGCGTTGTCTGAGTCCCCTCCTTTCCTCTAACTCGTGCTAAGCGCTAAGGGCTTTTGGATTTTCACCCGGTCTCAGGGTTGGAGGAAAGTAATTGCCCGATTGTTACAAACTGTATCTGCGCGATGAATGCGGAAAAGAGATATGTACATATCAAGGTGAATTCTTAAGAGATATAATGTCTCAGTCAGGGGAGGCGGCATCTAGAAAGGTCTAAATACGTAAAACAACCGACATACTCACAGGACAACAGTGGCCAAGGGGCACGATTAGTGCACTTAGGGTTTGTAATGTTGCCAGAGAATGAGTTTAGGTATTGGAAGGGTGGAATGGGTAGAACCGCCCCCAGAGGAGAGGGTGCTGGGGGCGCGGAGCGAGCGGCGGCGGCAGGTTCCCCGTGGGCGGCGCGGGCGCTGGGGAGGGGCGACGGCGGCGCTGCTCCACGTAGGCGCAGGGCTGAGAGGCGCGGCGTCGAGCCTTCCGGCGTCGCTGCTGTAATCGCACGTCAGATAGCGCTGCGGCGCTTCGCCCCACCTGCTGCTGGCAGGCCCCGCGCCTCGACGCCTCCGCCTCCTGCGCCTCCTGCGCCTCCGGGCACGCGCTCCGCCTCCGCCGCCGCCGCCCCTCGCAGCGATGTGATTAGCGCGCGTCAGACGGAGCCGCCTCCAATTTCGGCGCGAAATGAGAGCGCGCTGGATGGTCCTTGGAAGGCGCGCGGCGCCGCGGGGTGCGCCTGGAGCGGCGCGGAGGGCGCGGCGCGGGGGTGAAGGTCGCCAAGGGCAGAGCGCGCGTGGAGGGTGGCGCGAGTGGGCGCGGCAGGGGAGGGCGACGAGAGCGCCAAGAGGACGGCAGGCGGCGAAAGAGGTGTAGCCGAGCCAGCCGTAGAGGACAAGGGCAACAAGGAGGTGAGGGCGGCAGGAGGGGTGCTTGGCGGGAGCTGTGGGTGCGGGGCTCCAGATGCCTTCGCGGCGCCGCGCGGCCGTCGGCCTCCCGCCCGCGCAATAAGAGAACCGCGCCCTCTGCTCTCTACTCTGATGAGAGTTCGCCTCGCTCCCACGGAGCAACGCTTCGTGTCGGTAGTGAACTTTGGCACTTTAGAAATGTCTCGTCAGAAGTGGAACTTTCCTTCGGCCGCCGATCTGCAGCTTCTTATGCAGGCCTCGCGTTTCTGGGGCTCACTAATTATTCTCTTTGTTGTCCGTATTTTCCCTTAAAACGAATTAGTAGTGTTAAATGTTTTAGCTGTAAATGAAAGCTTTACAATTCTCTTGTCCAAATACATCTTATGTACTCTATAAATTTCAAAATATTGTTATATATATATATATATATATATATATATATATATATTATATATATATATATATTGTGACGTACCTGGTGATGCCGGGTATTTTCACTGCAAGAAATTACTAAAGGAGGGTATCTTTTCCGTGAAAGGGTCCCTACGATAAGTTGGTAAAGCATTAGGAAAGTTAATTAATAAATGAAGTACAATCATGAACAGCATTTATTCACAAACCAGATTTGTTAATTACATGATCTAACAACATTTATACACTCTGCCTTGGTACCAAGATTAGGTGTAATACATATTATCCTACCTTCGGGGCCCCGACCAATACCTTCGATGCTTGGAGCACGGCTCGTGTCGGCAGGGGTCGCCGACCTTCGCAGCAGCTGGGCGTCGTCGGCGGCTGATGGCGTGGCGATCGCCTCGGCTGGTGACCTTGCTAATCCTTCCTGATTCGGCTCCTGGTACCTCGGTGTTGCACCTCACTCTGATTATCTTCCGTCGCTGGATTTAATCACTTAACCCACGGCTACTACACGTGCTGGCCTCAGTTCCGCACCACACAATTCCGGTGTTATTCTTACCGCGATAAATAATACAAGCGCGATCGATTGTTCTCTCGTCGCTGATCTCTCATCCTAATAACATTCTCCGATCTCTACTTCACGTATCTATTGTTTTACAGTTGCTACTACTTTACAAAATACACCGCATGTTCCCTTTGTCCATGCACGTTAGTGCACGTGCGTGCGTGTCCATGCACGTGCGGCGAGCTCTTCGCCACACGTCCGTACCTACCGGCCACTTCTCCGCGACTGTCCTAACGGCTGAAATCTTCGCCGTTCGCTGCCCAGTTCGTAACCGACATTCTCACGCTGTCCTCGCGGCGGCGGCAACGGCGGCGGTAGCGACCGTTGCTAGTTCCCATCGTTGTTCGCCGCGCTTGACGTACGTACCGCGCAGTCCAAAATATATACTGATTACTTACGCTAATGTTCTAATTAGTGTAAGGAAACACATTATGTGTTTCAATATATATATATATATAGTGTTTTGTGTGTGTGTGTTACTGCAATGCCTCTGACCGGAAGGTCCTAGGCTTCGAGTCCCGACGGTGTCAGTATTTTTGACACTAGCTACAAAGCTAGGTTGAATTCAGCCGATGTGGAGAATTATAGTGGCCCATTGCTCGGTTAGATACTTTTCCGTGACTTCTCCTAACACTACCAGGATAATGCCGGTGCAGTTCGCTGACAAACGGGCCACGGATCGCGCGATATCTCTCCTTCATTGCCTTTGTCCTATCCCCATCCCTTACGTAAACACACTTACAAGCGATGCACTACAACACATGTCGGGAAACCAGTCCGAGCTTAGAGCGTGTCCCAACTGGGGCGGTGCCAGGCTGGTGAGACGTAACTAGATAGGGGGAAGTAGCAAGCCGTCGTGTAGGTCAGCCCCGGATGTCGCCATCTCTGGGGGACGATCCTGGCCCCTTCCCGCGAGAAACATACATGTACTACACTTTCGGGAGTAATGTCATAGCGGTTGACACGCTCCAAAAGACGAAATAATCAATCAATCAAACAAACTACTGTATGTCATGTATATTTACGCTGTAATTAAATTTTTCCAAAGTACTAAGAATAAGTGCTGTCTAAAATTGTCTATATTTTATAAGGATAAACAAGTGAAGTGGTTTTCACTCAATTCATATGCAAGTTAGGAGAAGGGTAATAGGAATTGCTAGGTGTCATAACTAAATGCGCTTCATCAATAACCAACGGATGTGTAATAAGTGCTGGAATAAATGTCAAAGGGAACGAGAGTAATTCGAAAAAAAAACGTAATCCATTCAAATCTAACTCGATTATGTATAGCATCCGGAATCTCTTCCCAGATATTCGCAGGTTACAGTAAAATTAGTCGTTGCAGAGCACATTTGTATAAATCATAATGGTGGCAATGTTAATAGCCACCCTCTCTGGAGCATAGTGTGTGAATAGCGCATGTGGTTGCACCCGAAATCACCTTTAGCTACGATTGTGGGCTCGATTCCCGTGTGGCAAATGCTTGTTCTCAGCTTGTGATTGGGGGCTGGGAGTAAAAGGCAAGCTACCGAGTACCCGTCATCTAAATTATCATTTTAATGAATTGCCTTTGATACTGCCCAAGAATTGCAAGTGGCAGCTATCTCTAATTAAATACCAATGATTCATTTCAAATATGGCAAAACAGTTCTTATGATAAATCACAAAGAAATACAATTCTACAGAAACTAAGACTTAAATGCAGAAACATCACGGTTATGTTAACAACGGGCCGTTTATTCGAGCGCTTAGAGAAGGAAAAGTTATCCCCGGGGCTAAGAGACAGACAACCAGATCTTTCATATTAATAAAATTTGGTGAGATTCTATTCTTCTCACCTTCAGACCGATAGATCCATTGCCGTCTCTTAAAGAGAATTTTTAACTCTCGATATTCCTCAGCAAGACGTAAATAAAAAATCAATTCATTAGGGAAACGGAGTCAGTGTATTTTTTATCGCCATTACGAAGCATAAATTTATAATTTAATGCTATTTTAGTAGGCAAATAAAATTGGTCTATGCAGTATATTTTTAACCTCCAATACGCTCAGTATCTCGGTTCAGCATGAGATGCGCGAGGTGCGACAAGCGGAGGTAGAAAGAGACAGAAAATGAGGAGGGTGACTGAAGGCAGCCACGAGACCTTTTGTTGGGGGTATTAGGTAACGGCCAGGTGGAACGGGTTTTGATACCGCGGCGTCGTCGGGGCGCCGTCGTACGGCGCCGTCGGGGGAAGAGCCCCTCCGCACGTGCCGCCTTTGTCATCTTGGCGGTGCTCTTTAATAGGCCGGCCGGGCCACGCCGGCTGCGCTCAGGGGGTCCGCGCGGTCAGTCGGCTCTGTGCTTTAGGAGGCCCGTCAGCGATTGGCGTTCATGCAATTTCTGTTACTTGCGTAATAACGGTCCATGCTTTTTGGCGTTGAACATGGACTATCTTCCTTGAACATCAACGACAGTCATTCGTCAAGGCGAGTGGTAAATCTTTGCCGGGTATCTCTATCGGTCAGGGACTCGGCGTCGATAGAATGCGGAGTTCCCAGTCGGTCACCCATCTAGGGACCCGCGGGTTTTCGAGCTGCTTAACTTCCGTGACTTCATGAATATTGGTTAAAAAGTTCGGCTACCGGCGCTGACATTTGTTTCGTAGACGTACGGTCTTGGATCTATTGTGGAAGAGGACGACGGTTAGGTGTTTCGCAATGAACAAGAGAGAAGGGGACATGAAAGAGTTGTGAGATACTTTTCGTGAAATTAAGCAAATAGATTAAAAGGCGTTTCTGATTCTATTTGTGTCGCGAATTAATCCTACAAAAATTAGTTGAATGTATATAGAAAATAGCTAAAAAAGTTGAACTAGAGATGAATAATCCGATATCTATCTTGTAATGATTTTATTCTTCAAGCGACTCACAATGAACACCAAAAATATCTTCAAAAGTATGTCATTCATTCTGTTACGTCTTGAAACTTCCTTCGTGTATTATAACTCTCTCTAGACGTAACATTAATTGAAACGTTTTAATTTTGGTAAGTGTCATTCCTTAATATAAATATTGTCTTGTATTCTACTGAGAAACAAGACACGTCAAGGAAGAGCCTTAAAATAAGTGTTCATCGCATGACATTTGACGATGCTATTGAGAATAATGTTTTCAGTCGTGTTAAATTCACTTTGTGACAAACAAGAGAATTTTATTTCCATTTTTAGAGCAATATGTACCCATCTTAAATAATATTTATTTTTTCAATAACTCTTCTAAAATGACAATAGAGACCTAAAATGACACTAGTATGATCTTCTTTATTTTTTTAAATTTCTAAATAGAAAATCGTGTCGTTTGTTAGATAGTTATTGTAAGAGTATTATTTGTAATAAAAATTATATACAATTTCAGTTGATAAAACATTCAATGTTTTAATGAGCGTGAATGTCACAAGAAAAATCGCCGCATCCATTATAAAAGATTGCACTAAATAACTTGGTTATACTTCAAGAACACAAGACAATTTTTCGGAACCATATGGACTTTTCAGCTTTTGGAAACTATCGTTATTGGTTTTGAGCATCACCTCTACTCTACCTCTGACCTACAAAACCGTTCATTGGAATCACGATTCGTTGGATGATGTGAAATTATTGGCACACGTGCGTTAAGCTATCAACTCTATGGAAAATTAGTTTGGCAAAATGAGCTGTAATTTGCTACGCACGACAGGACAATTACATCGTGTCCCTTGCAAAACATCCCACGGCATTCCGTTTATAGAACACGAATACCGTTAGTTTCGTTTACTCCTCACCATTACTGTTCCAACTTTGAAAGTCATGTCTAGACAGAAACTGCACACGTCATACAGCAACTGCAAAACTTCTACATAGGAGTTAATCGATATGCAGAAAATTAGTGTCTATGGTTTCAAAATAACTGCATATTTATAGTCTCATGTGCTCATCGCTAAATAGCTAAATCGATTTTTTGGGAGAGGCAGGAGTTTCACTAAAACGTAGAGTATTTTTGCGGACGTAACTAAAGTTACTTTTTCAAATTATCATTATATAAAGAACAATATTTATTTTTTGCTTTTTTGCTTTTGTATGCTAATCTATAATTTTGTTTCGAACTTAATGAAAATTTGTGCACGTGACCTTCAAAGCTACATAAAAGTCACTATCTACTTGCGATATCGCAAAACAATTCTATCTTCCTTCCCTAACTCTATGTAAAACGTAAGTGCGCACCCTTTCAGTTTTTCGAGAATAGTTCTAAAACTGTGAGTACACCTACCGAAGATAATTAAGTATTTTGAAAAGCCCCTAAAACTTCTTTCTAAATGCATTCTAATTCAATAGTGCAATTCGACTTTGTGTAATCAAATATTAAAACCTTACTGGGAGTTTGCCGGAAATATGCAGCAATGTATCTGTTTACAGGTTCACATGGCAACGATTGTGGTAGCAAATATAGTAGGTTGGGTTGGGATGGGATGGGATAAGGACTGACAGAGCAGATTGGGGGGTGGCACTGGGCAAGGCACACCACGTCCCGGTGGCTGAGGGCAGGGTAGGGCGGGAATTCACCCCTTCTCTTTTCTAATATTTGATTTGAATTTGATATTTTAATTTGACCAGGGCAACGCAGGGTACTTCGGCTGGTAATATGTATGAGAAAATGGTCAGAGAAACATAAGAAGAGTCTTCTTCTCGATTAATAAAAGCATTTATTTTGATAAAACTAAAAATACTTGAATGTGTTTAAACATTAACCATGGATTCTCTATTGAGTATTGATTTATTTTAATAGTATTCACAAATGTTAAAGACAATCGCGTGAGATCTCTGAATTATTTATTCAGTCAATGGCATTATAATGCTCACTGCAATGTTTCACTTGCATTGTGCGCGTGCATTCTCAGGCTCACAGGTACTTACCGCAGTGTAAATATGGTTTGTGCTTGGTTCTCGTGTTTTCAATAATCAATTGTATTATTTATTATTGTTCTATTGTACTTTTATTCTTATACTTTTATTTTAATAATTTGACCTAAGTTAAACTTTAATTACGTTTTTTTAAAATTATGACTCATTCATTGTTCTCGTACGCACCTTCACAGATTAAAGTTTTATAAAGTTACTGAAAATGAGAAAACTAAATTTGATTTTCGATTGACATGAAAAACTAAACCATTCGCGACATGGAAATTGAAATCTACTCATTAATTATTTTATGCCTCATTGGGAAAAATTCAATTGAAGCACACCGATGTCATCAGTTAGAAGTATAACAAAACCTCATTTAGTTCTGATTAAATGGTGATAGAAAATGTATTTTCAGCGCAAAGTTTCAAAATGCTTAATTACTCATAGCCGTACATCATTTTTTGGTCGACAAAAAAGTCAGTGTTATTTGCTCTTTCATATAAACTGGGATGTGCTGTTTATCATATCGCATTTAGCACCCAAACTGAAATAGGTTCTGCCAAGAAACGGCAGAAAACGTTTGGCCGAAACTAGTTTACAAAACCTATTGACAAGATTTAATTTTCATTAATCACAGATTTATTAATTATTATCTTTTTCTTCAAGGTATAGATATTTTTAGTACTTTCTAAAATGTATTCGTTTCTAAATTACCATACAACATAAATAAAACATATAAATATGTACCATTATACACAATATTCACAAGGCAGAGAAAAGTAAAATGAGTAATGAAATGATTAAAATTTAGATTCTAAATCGTAGATTTAGAAAGATTCTAAATCGTAGGAATATATGCTATTAATAGCTGCCGAGTAATTTCCACAGTGTAGTTGAGAACAAGTGTTTTAATGCGACGTGTTTGCTAGGAAAGGTTCTTTGTGTTGAGTGGAGGCTGTCAGTGCTTCTCGTCGACGGAAGCGATGCACATAGTCGCGTAATGAGCGACGGAACCGAACAGCTGCGTCGCGACCTGTGCAGGCGGGGCACAGAAGCGTCATTCGGCGGCGGGGAGAGGGGCGGGGCGACGGTGGGCGGGGGGAGGGGAGGCGGGAGGGTGTGAAACGCAGGAAATGATGTCCGCGCGGTGGCACACGAGCGCACGGGTCGCGCGAGACGAGACGACACGACGCGACAAGGCGCGGAGCGGGCCGGGGGCGGGGGCGAGGCGAAGTGAGGCGGGGTGAGGCGGGAGAGGTGAGGCGGGGAACAGAGGCGCCAGGGCATGGTGCGCGGCGTCGCGGCGAAGGCGTCGCTGGCGCCAAGGAGCGCAAAGAGCGTCTTTGATGTCAAACGATAGCAAAGGTGCGGAGAAATTGAATTCCGCAATAGATTATTCAAACGAAACGATGACAAAGCGGCTTTTTGCGGCCCGGGCGCGTGGGGCTCTTGTTGATGGAGCCGGCGGGGAGACGGTGCGTGTCGCGTCGAAGTGGGAAGGAATGCAGTCAGAAGAAATTGATGAATTGAACCAAGCAAAGTTATTTTTACCTATATGTTGTTGAAATTATACATGGCCGCAAAAATATTTTTAACAGGAAAGAATCTCATTGTGAATATTTAAATTTTATAAAAATATATATAACGTTATGCAGGATGGAGCTAAAATGTGTGAAACAGTCAATTACCAGTTTTTAGAGAGAAAACCTCTATAAAGTATTTCACTGTCAGCTTCACTTCCGAAGTTATAGAGTGTTACGTATATTATAATATGGTTGCATGCTGTTTTCGATCACGTCAATTGCTATTTGCCATTAGTCCCATTCGTTTAGTGCTTTTATTCCTGGGGTGGCGGTGGCCTACGGCCAACGCCGCCCTACACGTCGGCTTGCGTGGGAATTACCTTCCGCGGGATTCTCCCCAGAGAGGTATCGCCTCGGCTAAAACAGCTCTGAGCTCCCGACTAGTTTCCCCACATGTACTGTAGTGTAGTGCATGTAAGTGTAAGTAAGGCGACAGGATAGGACCTCGAAGAAAAAGCAACGTCAGTACGCGATCCGGGACCCGTTTGTTAGAGCACTTCTCAGATATTCGTCTGCTATGAATTTTAGAAACAACGATCGGAGAACTGACGACTAGAGCAGCCATCTGCTAGAATTCTCCTCCAGGCACCGCCTGTATTCGACCTCTCTACATAGCAAACGTCGAAAATCCGCAACCGTCCGGACTCGATGCAAAGGACCTTCCTATCAGGGACGCTGCAGAGACAGTGACAACGCTCACTCGACCGGAGTATTATGATATGAATTGTAGGGGAGACGGAGCTGGTTGCCAATAGGGCTGGTTGGTATTCAAGTTCTTTCATAGGCCACGTAGCTTCCGTAAGTCCTAGATTTGAGTCACAGGTTCTTCATAACCTAACGAACTGTTCACAGAAGTTTCGGAATGATCAATTGAACGATAGTGAAATCGCTATATTACTCTCCAATCTCTTTTTATAGTTTGTACAGAAATATTTTTTTAGTTTCTACATTGTCTTCTGAAATATTAGGAACGAAACATTTTGCTACTCGCTCGTTTTCAGCTGAAACCATCAACCCACCTCTTAATTTTCGTGTATCAGATTTATATGAGATTGACGATATTTTTCTTTTATATGTATGTCATACGTGCCGATATTATGGAGAAAAAATAAGTTTCTTGCATTTTCAAATCGAAAATATACTTTATTCTCGCGATAAAATACACATATACTCTCATGTATTGTCTTCTTCATATTTGTAATTGAAATATGATTGAAAGGTACTACTTCGGGCTTTACTGAAAACAGAAGTTTAAAATTTTGAATGAGCTGACACGCAAATGTTCGAGTATAGACACAAAATTAATATGTTTACGTGTGATGATAAAGTGCGTGAGTAGAAAGTCAATGCGACTGTAAACGCGACAGTAAACGCGACTGTAAATGTGCGCGAGGGGGTATAAATCCACAACAACCAGTCGGAACTGTAAATGATGAGATCACACGTGAAATGGCCCCATGGTCCAATGATATCTTGAGAGAAATAGAAGATGGTAGCTGCAAGAGGCATGAACTGAAAACACGCAATCGGATGCTAGGAGATACAAAATTCGGAGGGCGAAATGAGAAGAATTAGGGCACGGAAATTGATAGCATGTATAACGAAGGCTAGAAAATTAAAGAAATATGCTATTAAAACAAGAGTCGAGCTTTCAGAAACCAAATAAAACATGTAAATATGACGCAAACCAGTACGACGTTGGAATGCGTGAAACACGCCAGACCAGCTGGAATTCATGTCAAGATAAACAAGTCGTGTTAAAAGATGAAAACTCGAAAGCGAATAAACGTGAGGAAGAGAGCTTGTGAGAGGAGGGAAACGAGAACGAGAGGCGCAGAGGGCAAGAGAAAAGAGAGAAGCTGTGAGGCGGCGAGTTAACGAGGTTGGGGGGAGCAGGGCTTGAACAGACAACACTTCGATGCGCGCCTCCGTCCTCCCGCCGACCTCAATCAGGGCGACCTCGTCAGCGCATGCGCCCGTAAAGGCGACGCCCTCCACACTCGAGGCGAAGGACACAAGCTCAACGAATGCGGCGCAGGCTTCTCATCTACTAAGTCGTCTCGGAAGCACTCTGATTGCATCTTGCGCTCTAGTATCTATGCAGCAAACATGTAAAAATGACGGGTGGAGTACATTTTATGAGCAATGAAAGTATTTAATGCGGTTTCTTTTCTAAAGAAAGAAAAAGCGCCGTTCTCATATTTCAGGTTAGCGGCCTGTAAAAGATGGCTGCAAGCATGAAAAAATACAGGTCCTCCGTAAAATTTTTAAGCGCCCATTACCCACTGAAGTTCTCCACTTCGTTACCAAAGGCGAAGGGGGGTAACAGTTCCCAGACATCCTCGGTCGGCTCTCGAGGTCTGTTGAGGAGAAAACGTCTTCAGGCTCTTTTAAAACGCGCTCTTACGGCAATGTAATTGATGTTGTAATGTCATAACGCTGTCGTGAACTTTTTTGGACCATCCGTATACAATAGCTGTGAATTAATGATATAAGTTAATGAGAATTTAATGTTTTATTAGTCTACACATGTCAGAAAATTCGTTTTAAATCAACGTTGTCTGTAACGTCCATCTTCTGCAATATAATTTGTATTTTATGCCCTAACGCAAGTATGCGATCTAAGTTCTAAATATTTGATTGAAATGCCTTTTGTTCAATAAATTCACTAAGACGAGACTAGAAACAAGTAGTTTGCATTAAAATGGGAAAAATAGAAAACGTGTTAACGTTTCTAATGAAAATCATGTGCAAAAATTATTTTTGTCAAACATTATTTTCTTTGCTTTCTTCTATCTTAATACATTTTTTGCATATCTTACAGTTTAAATTATTGTCTACAATATGGAAAGAATAATTTAATGTCAGAATAATTTAACGTTAGAAAAAGTTTTGTACAAAGAAAACTTATCTTATTAGGTCACATAATTGAGTCGTAACTACACCAAGTTAGTGATGTAAGTCACTCACTCTTTATTCAGACCACTGGGTTACGAAAAATGCAAAATAATAATCTGCTTGCAAAATCTAAGTACAAAATATTTTATTGCTTCTTCTATCATTACACTTTGCTATTATTATCACTGATTTGGTTGACAGACCAAATGTGTGTGTCGTTCCTTGCGATAATTAACGACTGACAAAATATACGATAAACTCAAGAAATGCCATTCAGTAGGTATTGCCTCTGACATTGACATTGACTCTGACTGGTGCCAATAATAGTTCCGTTCGTGGAACCAACAGTCATCCCATATTCTAAATCACATATTTTGGGATGAAATAACTTTTCTCGAGCGTTTAGATATTCTGTACAAAATATTTGATCTAATAGACGTGACTTGCACCACATATACTACTTCAAACAAAATAACCGTTTCGTAAATTACGTTGTATCTGTACTGCCATTCAACGGTGATCCTGTGAACATTTTCTCACGCCATTCAGCGTGGAAAGTGAGATAACAACTTTATTTTAATATCAGAACATAAGTTTGATTGATAACGTGACTTCTATCAATTTTGCTTTCGAGAGCTCAAATTTTTAACGTGTGAGGTACAGTCACGAAACAATATTAAACTAATAAAAATAAGAATTAGGATGAGCGTATTCTTAGGATAATAAAATATTGGTTTTGTGAATGTAATGAAAAAGTTTCGTATTTTAAGAATGAAACATATATAATTAAACAACCATCAGTATCTTTGTAGTTTATTGCTGTGAACGTCGTTGTGAGGAAAGATGTATTTGTTTGTAGGGTTCAGTGGAATCAACAGGGCAGCAACTGTTAGTATTTCTAATATATTTTTATTTTTTTCATGTTTGCACATAAAGATTTCATTGCATAAAACAGATACGCATAAAGAGTAACTATATACTAATGCTAATACTAATAAAAATGAAAATATCCGAAATTAAACAATTCTATATCGTTTGAAAAATCGAATAGAATGGTAATTAATCTGCACAACTCATTGTTTACTGCGTGAGAACTGCAAATACAATTATAAACGTTTTCGCTGTTTGCCAATGATCAGGGTTAACATGAAGAAAAATTGGAAAATTGTAATGTATAGCTACTCTATTTGTGCAATTATAAAACGTGCCATTCATTTCTCATAATATTTTAAAGACATGAAAAAAGTAATATTCGTTATAATAAATTATATTTACAATGTCTAGATTTGCTACAGACAGTCTATAATATGTTGTAACGTAACGACAAGCTCTAAATTTCCAGGGAAAAACGTTATATGGGCTTTTAGATTTAAATGATGCTGCAGTTGTTTTTTTAATTGAAATAATATTTTAACGTTGTCGGAAATGGAATTCAATTTATCCACTTTAACTCTAATAGTTCAGTACGTTGCCTATGCAAGAATTTTACTTAACCACCAGGATTTAAATGACGGGCTAAAGAACTGACAGAATCTGGAATTAATAAGGATTAAAATCAATATTGTAATCTAAGATTTACAAACGATTCTTTTTCTCATCCTATTTAAAACCCATGACTTTTTAGATAGGATAAATGAATCGCACACTAATACATCAGAACGTTAAAGAAACGCAGTTGATGTCCCACAATAAGCACAGTTGAAACGGCTAAACATTAGTAAGTGTATATCGCCAAAGCAATGCGTATGCAAATAGCTGGCGCCCAATTTGTTTGAGAAACCGGCGCTCTCCGCGCTCCTGCCTCCCCCGCGGGCGGCGCGCGGCCACTCGGTGCGCGTAAGCCCGTAGCGAGTCAGGCGAACTGCGCGGCCGCGGAGCGCTGAGCCCGACAAATTTTTATATCTCGTAACCGTTGGTAAAAGCGCAATTGCAGGCAAACTAATCGCGGACGGGGCTCCGGCATCATCAGCGGCAGCGCCCAGGGGTTCTGCTTCTGGCTCACCAAGCGCCACCCTTGCCCTCTCACCCCACCCCCTGCACTCCCGCCCGACCACGCCTTTCACCACCCGTCCCGCCAGCCACGCGAGCCCGCCACCAGCCCCTTCACTGCCCGCCCCGCCCGCCAGCTCCCAGCCCGCCCTGCTCGCTCCCCGCCCGCCCCCCGCCCCCAGCCCGCCCCCCGCCCCCCGCCCGCCCCGCCCCATCCCGCCCCGCCCTGCCCTTCCCTGCCCCGCACCGCCCCGTCCCGCCCCGTCCCGCCCGCCCGCCCCGCCCCGTCCCCTCCCCCTCGCCACGCCTGCCTCGCCACGCCCGCGCACGCCCCGCCTCGCCCCCCGCCGGCGCCGCCAATCGCTCGGCAAAGACCCACCTCGCTGCCCTCTGCCCCCCGTCCGCCGTCCGCCGCGCGAGCGCCGCTTCCGAAAGGGATTACTCGTCAACATACGCCGAATTGCAGCGCGCGTTCATCACAGGCCTCCCGGAGCGCGCGCGCCCGCTCGCCCACACGCCGCACATGCCAGCTGTATTTCCGTGTGCGGAAAGGTGCGGTAATTACCAGAGCAGGTTCCATTTTTTTTATTTGATCGGGTTTTTATTGCGCGCTTTATTGCGCAAAATGGATTTGGGGATGCTCTACGTTCCAGCACGAGACGCATTCCGAGTGGTCAGATGACAGCGTGGGCCAGATGAATTCCCACTTTTTAAGCGTTTTTATAAAGGAAATGAATGTGTTCTCTCGCACGTTTCACGTTTTCTTTCTTTCTTTTTTGCTGGCTCTTTCTCTTCTCGTTTTATCAAATTACGTCAAATACCTATTATGCGTTCTTCTCTTAACTTCAGTATATTCCTTATTCACCATGTTTCTATTTTGAGGGAAGTATACAATGTGTGGTTTCTGATATAGAAAATGTTTCTAAACCGACGTCTTCCGTCCGTTCGCTCGTTCTTTCGTCCGTTCATCCGCCTGTGCATCCGCCTGCCCGTCTGCTCGTCTGTCAGTCAGCCCCTACGAACGTTCTTCTGTAAACATACAAAGGCTCTGGTGCCTAAACCGTCCGAAAGTTTTTTTTTCTAAAAAGTAGATAATCTCTGACTGACTCTCGAGCGAAATTGAAACAAATCTTTTAATTTTTTCAGATCCTTCGCATAAATCCCGAGGGCGTTTTCAATTTTTTTCAACACATCGGCTTTAAATTCTTTCTCTAAATTGGTTTCTCGAATAGAACAAAGTGCACTTAAAACATGGTATAATATTCCAATTAAATCTTGTAGAATTTTGAAAATTGCAAATTTAAATTGTCAGTGCTCCTTTTGCTAACGAGGCCTTTTTAAGGGATTGCTAAAGAATGAATAGGATACAAGTTGCAATATCATAATCGTACATGATCGTTTCAACTAATACGAAAAAGCGTGAACCGTTGTGCACCACTCGTTAAATAGTGCTATCACAGGGCGCGAGCGACTGTGTGGGAGCCAGTGCTGATACGGGAGCCATCTGCATTACGCAGTGATCGGCCGATGGTGGATGTCGCGAGCAGAGAACGGGGGTCGATTTCGGGCCCGCAGGGTCGGAACGCGAATTCAGCCGTGTACTACACCGTAGCCGCTTCAGACGGATCCCAGCGGGAGGAGGGGGGGCAGGCGCGCGCGCGACGCGGCGTTTGTGAAGCGGTTATTGTGCTATTGCGGCCCTAGCGCGCCGCGGCCGCCGGCCCTGACCTCGCTGCGCCCGAGCCCGCCATGCCACCTCCCCGCCGCCGACCACACCACACCACTCCGCACCCACTCAGTCGCGCGGGCGCCCGAGCCGGCAATCACCCCGGCGCGGCCCTTGGCCAGCAGGTTGCGGGCGGGCCTGGCGGGGCGGTGGTGCAGGGGTGGGGGGAGCGGCCCCGCGCGCTCCCCTGCCCCTGTGGCACGCGCCGCTGCCGCGGCAATTGTTTTTTCTTCGGCGCAGAAAAGTCCCGTTTTACTTTCAGTTCTCTTTATCAACACTTCAGCTTGTCTACCCTTCAGTTAAAAAGGAATTAAAGGGATATATTCTCCATGGAAATAATATAGATGATTTTTTAGATACGACAGTTTTATTGAGCTCCGGCGACATGACAAGATTCGAAGTGACTAGTTATTTAACACTGTTTTTCATGTCTGCTTTCCCAATGAGCTTGACTTTTGACCTGTTATTATTGATTATTTAGTGTGCTTCTAAACAAAATGTAGTTTTTAAAGGGTTTTACATTGCACACATTTATTAAGAAGATGCATTACAGCCGGCTCATAAATAGATATTTGATTGTGAATTACGATGTGCCCTATACGCAATGCTCAAGAAATATTATTATTTTGTTAATAACATTTGTTTCAATAAAAATCAAAACAAAAACCTTCTGACGTCTGAAATATTCATGAAAACATTTTGATCCTATTAGATATGGCATGATATTCCATCATAGGGTTAGCGAGCACCAATTGCTAGTGTTATGGCTAACAACTACGCTATGTGAAATCGTTGTCCCGTATTTCCTGAAAACGTCGCCGACAACGGTGCTGGTGACTGGCAACGGCCGAAGAAGTAATTTGTATTGCCAATAAACAAAGAAAAGATATCTCATATTTCTGCTTTCAATTCCGTTCTTGTTAACATTTCATCGCATTACCTTCAAAATGAATTGGATTTGCGTTCACGGCAGAGTAGAGAGAAATGCGATATGATTGCCTATTCTCTATTACGTTTGCGTGCGAGACCGCACCTCTGTCTGCGCACCCTGTCTGCGACGGGGAGCCGCCAGCCCACAGGCGGAGCGCGAAATGAAAGGAGGAAACCCGATCCAACATGGCGGGGGAACATAATAAGGGGTTTCGGAGAACGCCGCGATCCTCAAGAGCCGGCTGGCACCTTCGCCGCACACGCCGATCCTCCCCCTCCCTGTTCGCTCTCCCCGCATCGAGGCGCGTCGCCGCCCGCGCGCAGGGCGGTGCAAATGCCCCGCGAGCTTTCCGATTAACTTTTAACCTCGTGCAGCTCTCAGGTCTCAGTGTCCTTTCAGGCTGTTTTGTATTGCAATTGTCTCTACGTTCTCTCTTCTAATTCTGGAACTCGAAAAAAAATTCAAGAAGAGATTATAGAACACACGAAAACGTGCACAGATCAGTCTCCCCCATACGTCACGTACTGTTTTTATTCTTTTTTGAGTAAATAAATCTAAATATTCATTTGGAGCTTCTATTAAATTCGTAGAAAATGAGATTACTTTTCAATGACGCATTTTAAAATCAAATTATTACGTTGTCAAAATTTGTGTCTACTTAAAAGGTTTGAATTTTCCGAAATACTCAACATTTCTCGGAAATGTCAATTTATATACCAAGTTTCGTTCTTTTATGAATTGTGACGCAAGGTATAGATTTATGTTATCCTACGAATCATATCCGTTCTTATAATAGTTCTTATTTTGTAATATGATCAAATTACAAGTCTTCACGGTATTATAATGCATTTCATCCGCTTGTGGTGGCTCCTAGAGTATCTGCGTAATTTGTGAGTCCCTCACATTCCAAAGTTATGAATTATATTTAAAACTCGGAAAGTTTTAATAATCCCTCCGAATGGCTCATAGTTAACATGCTTGTTTTCCGTGCCCGAGGTCCGGGTTCCATTCAGTGGGGACAAGAGAAAATTGGTGCTCCCGCACAAATGACGTAGTCGCTGTACTGGGGAAATAGGGAAGCTGTTGGGGATATGAGCGGCCATGACTAAAAGAATAACGCTGTGATTAGAGCTGCTCTTAGGTCGGTGGGTGCTTCCGTTTCTTTGTGGCTGAGTGAGGAAAGCAACCGAAAACTACCTCACTCGCTCCAAATTGCCTCGTTAGTACGCATGGTTCTCTGAGGTCTCAATAAGCTTCCGGCAGAGGCGACGATGCCCAATGTCGTGGCGCTGGTTATTGCAGCGGAAACGGTCTGCGCAGAAGGAATCGTTGCCAGCTTCCAATTCTGTGTAAATTATGAATATTTTACCTTCATTAAAGTGTGGAAGGCGATGACAACCACCACGTGACGCATATACATTAACGCATTTCAGCTTTAGAATTGCAAGTCCTCAAGGAATGTATTAAGGATTCGTAGACTTTCAGGAAAGCGCCTGCAACAATTTCCGGACTGGAAACATGAGTGATATTTTGAATTTTTATTTATAAAGTTTGAGTATGGATTTAAAAATAAATATGCCAGTTTATCCGATAATAGCGAATTAAAACCGCAATATAAACTCATTTTATCTACTTTTCAAGCACTTCTGGCATTTGGATGTCTATTTTTTCACTGAGGAACTATGTATTTTTCCCGTTTATGCAAGGAGACTCGGAATAAACGAGGGGCTCCAAGAAAAGTGAGCTAATGCGCACGAAGTTACTTTCGAGATAAAAGCATTTGAAATTTAAACAAAATATCCATAAATCAAATTAATGGGGAATATAATTTAGAATTATATCAAAATCCCCACTCAAGTACATAGTTTTTTCAATAATGGATATGAACATTCATTATTGTATTTTAAAAATTAATATTTAGAAGCTAAGACGTGAGGGAACAATGGATTAGCTTTTTTTCCATTATCAGACAGTAAAATGTCTAATAAACAGTTTTTTAACAAATGTGGCACGCAGTTTTAAACCTTTTTTTATATTTTATGTGCCCATGTCACGTTTGTTTCTGATTCATCCTTCTCGTCAATTACTTCAGATTCGTTATCAGAAATAGCTTTTACAGGCCACACAAGTAAAATGTGTCATTTTCTGAAGGGGAATACATAGCAAAAGTGTCAGTTAATTAGTATTCTTTCTACACTTAATTGCAAATGTATGTATCTTTGTGGCGAATTAAAAGGTAAATAACCGGTTTATGGATGTCCTCTCTTCTTTATGTTGACTGCAGTACACATTGAGGTGGTTTTTCCATTTTTCTTAGATGTCATATATTATAATTCTTTGCTTTTTTTCTTTATTTATTCTTATACTAGTATTAAAACATTATTTTTTGTATTGGTTGGCATATTTCAGGACTTTCTTCCACATTTAGTGAAATATTAATTTAAGCCCGAAAAAACGAATGAAGAAAATGATACTTGAAATTTGAAAATAAATTAATATAAATTTATTGTAAATTCCAAAGAACATTCTAGGAAACAATTACTATTTAAACACAGTTCTGGCAATTCAATTTTCAAATGAAATATACGCAGAGCTAAGTAAATAGTTAAAGAAACAACGTTAGCTTACTGAAGCCAGAATGAAAAGTTAGTATGCTATTTCTGATGTAAGCAGGTGTTAAACCAGAGAAGTAATTTAATTAAAATTTTTGTAGTGCACATACTTCAGAAGAATTCTCTTCATCAGGTTAATGCGTAACGTAATTTCAAATCTTCACTATCGGCAGAGATTAAACCACATTTTGTATCAATAGAAGTACGTATCATCTCTGTACTCTTTCGATTCGAAATGGGTTATCACCTTATTAATTCATACATTTAACACTGAAACTCAATAGAAACAAGTTAAGTATTTTAGATATTTGCTTTTAATGTTGGACGCACCATTTTTGAGTGATGATAGGACAATCGGTATTCATGGGAAATGTGTCTTTCTTTCTTTATTTTTTTTTTTTCATGAAATAGTGGATTAGCACCTTTGTTTTCAAGAACCCTTCAAATATTGTAGAGATCTAGGATATATAGAGGTCACTTATTGACAATGAAGATTAGTGGTACATTTCATATATCGAACATGTGGCATTTGTCATAATTGTTAGGGGGCTTCTCACGCACCGGAGTTCCGCAGTTCACGCATCTGACTCAGTCAATGAGGTAGCGAGTCCCTGCCGATCATTGGTGCATGAATAGTTGCCTAGCAATCAGGGGCAAATGTAACTTGTTTAACTTCGTTAAAAGTAAATGAACAATAAATATGAGTTTTTCCACCATATATTCCTTTACAAAAAGTGATCATCTTCGACTTCTTTACACGCCGTAGATGTTGAAAATATTTATCCTCTCTTGATGACACACTGGATGAGACACTCTTGATGTACTAATAGAAATTTATTTTGTCTAGTCCTGAATTATAGTAGTGCCAGTTTAATTCTGTAACTTTACGCTGAACACTATCAACCTGTTTTGTTTTTTTTAAAATATTGAGTGTTTAGTAGAACTTCATGTGTACGCACTACTTTCTGAAGCCCTTCCCTTTCCCTTAAGTTCTTGCATTTGAATAAGGGAAATAATCGTAGAAAACGTTATAACATACCTCCATGTTATACCATACATATTACATACTCCGATATACAAAACAATCTCGAAAGTTCGTGAACAAAAATAAAACACGTTGCACAGTGAATATTTCATACATAGTACATTTCATCGTCCGTTTTACATTACGGATGAGACGTACGCTAAGTCGGGACGAGTAAACCCGCCAGTAAACTTATAGAGTGACGTATGACTTGGTTAAATATTCAAAGGACAAACATAAATCATTTTTAATTTTCTTCTTTTTTAAAATTGTAGTGTGAGAAGGTCCTTGTGAATTGTAGTTTCTCTATAGTAATTTTTCATAATCATGTAAGTTAAGAGTGTGAGAGTGATAGAGAATGTTGAATTTTCAACTGTGTTCAGAATTGTTACGCTTAATCAATTCCCTGACTCGCATCCCCGTACTCGCAGTCCATGCTGTTATTTTCAGTTGTCTCGTCCCAGTCTTTTCTCGTCTACGTTAGATTATTCTCCTAATTTTCTCCACATGCCTCATGATAATGAAAGGTAACGAACTGCAAGTATTTCAAATTTCACAATGCTACCAAACCAGAGCACGTGCATCGAATAATATTTGCCTCGAGTTATAGGAACGCAGAGAAGATTGTAAATTGGTTTCACGAGGTGCCAAGCCTTATTATGGTAATAGAAATTAGACAATAAGCGTTGTTGTTCTTTTCACATCAATAAAAAGCTTCAATTCTCGCTTACAATTCATTTATCATACCTTTTTCGATAGTCATCTATTATTAGCAGCGCAATAATACACGCTGTCAGACGCGCAAAATAGTACGTTTGTGAGGAGAATCAATTATTCTCTTGGTGCATGTAGTCGAAATTGACAACAGCGTTTCAATTTATTTCCAGTACAAATTTTACATTACTAATTCCCTCCTTTCTAAACCGTATCGTAGTGGGCAGTGCACTAGATTTCCATCCCTATGTACCGTGTTCAAAATCGGCCTTTTCGTCGTGCAGGTTTTGTTAACAGGATGGATCGTGGTAGATTTTCTTGCGCTTCATTGATTTCTCTGGGTTCCATTTCACTCTTTTTCATCGTCATTAGAGGATGAACCGGTAATGATAAATCATACCCCACTAATATAAACAATCGTAAATACATTAAAAAGTATCATTGTATATTGCCTTTATTACAAACCGATTCCCAGGAGGTGTAATATTATAAACTAGTGGTGCTTTAACAATTTACTTCCTGGCGTTCTTTCTAACATTTGCAACTTTCGAAAATTATGTTCTATGCAATTGAGATCCACACCAACATTTAAACGTCATTTGTTCCACCGAAGAGAATACCGAATTTATATATTATTATTATTTTCGTTTCGGCCAACTAGGACCACGCAGGGCAAGCAACCTGCAATTACCGTGGCTCAGTTTTTCATTTAATATCACGGTGGCAGGTGCTTGCGAACACTTCTTTGGGGGGACCAGCATTAAGCTGATGGCCGAGATCGCTAATATATATATTGTGGCGTCACCAATTAATTAATATAATTTTATTGTGGCGTCGCCAATAACAAAATAATTTCTACATCTGGAAATAGCTCGCGTCGAGAAAGAAGTGGGTCAAGGGACGCTGCCTTCGCCGCGACGGTTTCTTTCGTTACGCAGCGGGGCCCGCCCCGAACGCACTCAGCCTCCTTTTCAGAGGCGGACCGTTTATTGCCCCCCTCATAAAAAGACATAATGTCCCTGGCCGGAGCCCAGTAGGACAATGCACACCCTCGCGCCCCTCTTTTGCCAGCGATCCGGGACTGCCGCCGCCCCGAAGGAGTTCGCACGGAAGACACATTTACAACACGTAGTGATCGAAACCTTTCTCAGCGAGTCAACCGATCCCCTTCCAAACAATGCCCGCCCCCACACCCGTCTTGGCACACGCCTGGACTAGACACCCGAATTCTCGCAGGGGCTGTTTACAAACTAAATACAGTAGGCTGTCGATTAGCCCATGCCGACCGTCGAGGATCCGTGAAATGCGCTTCTGCATGCGCACGTGTCCAGACAGCTGCGAGCAGCTCCTGGAACAACTGACAAAGGGAAGCGAGCGAGAGAGAGAAGCCGGTGTCAGACAGAGAACAATCTACGAAAAAATACGGGAAAATTGCCACATGATTGGTTAATCAGAATTCTGCGACGCAGCCACCCTCAGCCAATGGGAAGCTTCGCCATGAGGGAAGGGAGAAATTCAGAGCTAGAAGCATTTTGGGAAGGGGAAAGGGAGTTCTTTTAAAAACGTGATGCACAGTGGAAATGAGACTGCTTCTAAGATTTTCTTTTGAAACGCTCCTAAGAATGTTTCGAGAGCTAATTTTTTGTTACTTCGAGATACTTCTAAGATACTTCGAGAGAATTCCAAGATACTTCTTGGTTGCTAAATTTGCTCGATTACTCGGTTACTTACGATCGGGACGCGAGTTTGGGAAAGACTTTCCCAGAGTCGAATTAGTTAGGACGCGACTAGTGGACTTGTCGCGGAGGAAACTCGGGCGGGAGACTACTGGATCCCGCGCCGTTTCCGCATCGGCCCGCCAGCCTTTGCCGCCTCCCGCGTCGGGCCCATGGACAGCCCACCGCGTTACGTCAACGCCCGTGGCCACTCGCCCCACTGAGCCTGCTCGAGCCGGCGACCTGCCGAGAGGGGGACGCGCAGCTGAAGGTCAGCGACCCGGGACTGCCGCCGCCTCTGCTTCGAGGCTGCAGCCCGGCCCGCCAGCGGAGACAACGCAGCCACTGGTGAAAAACTACGAGACGAAGCCGTCTCGCAGAACAATCGTAACGGCGAGAGATTGCAAGTGGCCGCGCTCAGGCCCTGCAGACCTTAAATGATGAATAGCACGTTTCATCAAAGAGTAAGCCTAATATGTTAGCCTTAAGGGAATTAACAACTAGTAATTAAGATAACCAGCTCACAGAGTAGATCTAGTAAAAAACTTGCGTCGCCCTTTGCGACATGTAACTTCCCTGGCAGCTCTTGGTGCCAGGAATAAACTGTTAATTGTTACAAATGACTCTGTGCTAATTCATGACCTCCCAACTCTTCCATCCAGTCACATTTCAGGAGCTGAACCTGGCGCCCTCCCCCGCTCACATTAGGTTAGTTTACAATATATATATATATATATATATATATATATATATATATATATATATATATATAGTCTTTGTTTCACCAAAACTACTGGTCTTTTGAAAATACTGTTCATGACTTTATTTAAAGATATATTTATAAATCACATTTCATTAAGGTAAAATATCTCAATCATCAAATATTCTAATTTTCAAATGTTAATTTTTCAAATTTTCAAAAATACTTAGTTCACGACCATTCAGACCTGCGGAATTTTTATCTACGTACATTGCTCAATTCCAAAAAAATAATAAAGAAAAATTTGGAGCCGTTTTTGAGAAAGTACTTGTTTGAAAATTTAGTTTATTTCACCATAACGTTGCAAAAAATTTCTCACTTTTGAAACATTTACAATAACAATATTTATGGATCTGTGTCTAAAGAACATATTTCATTCAAAAAATATCTCTATTTTCAATATTGAAATTGTTGGCAAACGTCGAAAAAAATGAACTTTTGTAATTTTCGTAAAATGAGAGTTCTACGAAAATTAGACTGCGCCATTTTGTATCCTTTTTCTGAAAAAAAATTAATCCAAAAATTTTGAGCCATTTTTGTTAAAATTTTAAAATTTTTGTTGAGGCTTCACGTAAAGTACCTTCAAGAAATAAAAAAAATATCCGTGTCAAATTCGCAGAACCTCGAGTTCGATGAAATCGTTCGAGGAATATCAATTTTGGAGAAAATCGTCTCAACGATGTAGTCGCAAGCGTTAATCTCAGACGAACGGTCAGCAGAGACTGCAAAACTGACTGCAGGGTTTTACTACTAGAGAAACAAGATTTATCCACTCCTTCGATACCAGTGCTCCACTTACGAGTTTTTTGGAGAGAGACCGGCACCTTATCATTACAATCGTTTTTCTATCCACGTTAGTATACGAGAAAGTAAAATGTAAATATTGGAATGATATTTCATTAAGGAAAAAAATTAAGGAGTGATTTTTCATTCGTTATGAGAATTCATTCGATTCTCCTTTAATTGTTAGCCAGCGTCGTTATTCGAATTACTTGACTGGGCTCCGTGATGTCACAGAAGTTAAGAAATTCGAGACAAGTAGGATTCCTGGACGGGTGATCATCTGGGAACCCCGGTTACTAACGGCGCCGAGCACTTGGTCAAAGGGATGGCCCTGATGTGACGAGGCAAAAAGACAACAAGTTAACGGAGGATTACTCCAGAAACGCTCAATGCCCAAGAAGAGAAATGTTGCGAAGACGCAACATTTAAAAAATGTTCTTAGCACCTGGCAAACAAAATTATATTAGTACAGACGCCAAGGAAACGCGGAAGGTGGTTCCGGCGCTGTCGATGAACCGTGAAGATTCCGGAGAGAGCTACCGGTGCGGAATCCTGCCGCTGCTTACGAGGCAGCGCGCCGAGCGTGGCCTCCACGTCCCGCGCCCCGCGGCGGTGGCTGCTTCGTGGCGCAGCCCCGCATAACGATTCTTCGCGTGACGCGACCTCTATTGCGGGATGGGAATTTCCGGATTCCCCGTTCGTGACGCGTAAAAAAGTCCGGCCCGGCGTGGCGCAGCGGTGGCGCGTCAGCCGTAGCGCAGCGCCGCCACCAGCCACCGGCGGCCGGCGCGCGGCAGCCGCTCGGTGCCAACTTCTAGAAAACGCTTCGGAGTAATCTCGCTCCTCGACACAGCTGCGCAAAATGCACTTCTGTTGTAGCGCCCCCGCTCGCCTCGCCTTCCCGCGGCGCCGCCCCCGCGCCGCTGCTTGCGCGAACTCCCCGCCCCCTCCTCCCCGGCCCGTCTTCGTCGCTCCCCGTCGCCGCTCTCCGCCGGGCGTCATCCACTCGCTCCGTTTCCGGCCGCTGCACCGCGGCTGCCTCTCGTCACCGCTATTCGCCTTTCTTTCTCGCCCTCTCACCTGTTCCTCTTCAAGGTTGTACACTCCCCTCTGTTACCTCAGTGCCACTCTGGAAGCCCTCCACCCCTCCCCCGCCCGCTTCGCCGGTTCCTTTCTGCGCGCTGCGCCGCAGCTTTCCGCAGCCCTCTGCGCCGCGACAGACCCCTGCCCCGCTTCCAGCGTGTTCCAACGCGGCCACCTCCCCGCGGCCCCCGTTGTTCCTCTCCGGCTCCCCGCCTCCACCTCCGCCTCCGCCGGCCGCTCTTTCGTAACGATCTCCACATCGTCGCCCGTCGCGCACAGCACGCCACGCGAGCGCAGGCAATATCTGGGGTCAGCCCCACCCCGCGCCGCTCACTTCTCTGCCCAATGATTTCCTGCCGGGCGATTCGGGGGCGCTGATCGTGAATAAGTGATTTCGAATGGCCTCTGTGCAATGGCACCCCATGTTGTTTCGTTTCAGAGTAATTCAGGGACTGTTTTTCGATGTAAGCTAGGAAGGACGAGACTCCCCAACACTCTACTGGACTTTAGAAACAAATTTTCTTACATCGCTACATTTAGATTTCTTCAGCAAAATCATTGAATTGAATTGAATTGAATTTGCCTTATTTTACGTGGCGAGACGTCATTCTTATTTAAAGAAACAGCATCGTGTGAATGCTTCGATAGAAAAACATGTTTATCGTTTGATGCTTCTTCGAAGATCACGAGAACGTTTACCCTGCATATAAGGCTACTTTTGTTTTGGCCTCTGAGCGCCTGCTCAGTCGCGACTGTTAACTCCCAGCTGAGGTCACAATCTGTGATCCTATCCATTCTCGAAAACTGAAAGTTAAAAATACCAAAACTAAAATATTGATGATGTAACTGTTTCTTTAATAAAACCTTTTCTTCAAAATCACATAACTAAATAAGGTTATGAACATTTTGTGAATACACGAGTATTTTGCAAAATTTCGAATTAATGAAGAAAAAGTTGCAATTCTGTTCAAACCTGTCGTACTCCTTTCATAATGAAGTTAGATATTTTCTCTCTTAGTGATATATATTTCTACATATTAGATCTATAAATCATTTCATATATAAGTTTCCGAAACAGGGTAATTTATCATGTTTAGTTAAGTTAATCCAAGGAAATCACAATTGAAATAATATACATAATAGTGGCCTGCAGCAGCAAAAATGCACTCAAGAGGGTGGAGAATGGGGTCCTGGAGCAGCAAAAATTGGCTGTTCTGAAACGCCACACGTGAACACTGAAGCTTCTTTCTTCCTCGTCGCATGACGTCAGCTCTGTCGTAAGCAGTGACGCACTGAGTATGATAAAATTGTAATATGATGTATGAGAAATTGTGGATTACCATAATATAATTTGTTTAATTAAAGCTTGGTAAATCCTATGAGTAGTTATTTCTCTTTAGAAGATATACTTCTCCCACAGAGTTAATATACGTTTTACTTTTTTTGATGAAACAAATAAAATCAACTTCTCATGCCGCAGAAAGATTGCAGGTCGGGTCAGACTATTGAGTCATGGTAAGTTGCTCATTACATCGTCTGGTCTGGGTCGCCAAAAGATCGTATTATCGGGTTAAATCTTAAACGTGTAAACGATTTTGCATTCATGATTAATATCTTTTAAATCATCTGTGTGAGGGGTGCAAGAGCAATACAAGCACTAAGACATGTCACAACACTTGTACTTCAACATAATCTTCCGAAAACTTCGTTGTGGCTTATCGAATTAGTTTTGCTAAATGAAAATCAACGTTTAATTCAAAACACATCTTCATGAATTGTAATGTGGAATAAAAATGTCTACTCTCTTTGAAAATTTATTAGAGTTTGTTACTGAAAAGTGTCATCATTTCCAGTTTCTAAATTGTACGTGTGCGTCACACTTTTCCTTAAATGAAAATGGCACGCAGGTATATCGGGCATTACAAAACGTGAGGGACTCTCGTTAATTCTATGCATGACCCAAAACACGGATCATGTAAGTATAACTATGTATCTCTCGCAAAGCGGTTAAGGCTAAAGGTAATGATTGCACGGTGTCGGTAATCACTAAATATTGAAAAGATATATTCTATATTGATATATTAATATATATTCTATATTGATATATTAATATATATTTTATATTGATATATTTTATTAATCCGGCTATTTCACCTGGTAGCACGTTTAGTGCCTCTTGGATTTCCGATGTTTGTAGATTTTCTTTAATTAATGGGGATGGGCTAAAGAATATTGGCCAACAACAAATCGCTCGACTCTAATAATGGGCACGAGGATGAATTGGGAAATGAAGAATCGTGCGCGGTTCTTGACCACTTTAATTAGGCATTCGTCTGGAATCGAACGGAGGAAACCACGGGAACGACCTGAAATATTGTGAAACAATGGGTTTTTATCCCCAAGATCCAAGATGTCGTTTTGTAGGTTAAGCGCTTATTAGTTATAAGAAAACTCAAATTAAATAATTGATAAACAATCTTTAATTATACGCTCTAATAAGATGTACTTAGGTATGTACAGATTTTCGCTGTACAATGATGATTAATATTGTGGGTGCGAAACTCCCCGGCTGCACTCTCCGTTCACTGTTAGGCTCCACAGTCTATAGTATGGTGGATTGCCCTTTTCTGCAAGCACTCGTCATTATGGTGAAGTGTCGAGATGAATAATACCATACCATTAGAATTAAACTAAAATACTTGGAATGTAACAGGAGAATCATTAGTACCTCGATCGTATGTTATTGATCTCAAACGATATAAATATATCTCAGTAGAATTCCTTCCGTTTCCATTCGACATGCGTAATAGCTTTTTTCATCAACAGTGCCCATGATGGGTGCAAATGAAACGCGACGTATTTATGTATATTATTTGACATTCACAGACCTTTCGATTACGTACAATTCAATTTGTCGAGTCAACATTCCACGAGAATGCTTGACAAATTGTAAAACTGTCAAGTTACTGGGACCATTCTATAAAATTTCTTGTACTCTTGAAATACCCACGTCATCATCAATAACCTGTTTACACTGAGTCATTTTTAATTAATGTTGTGCCTTTTCCTGTTTCGTTAATAACAATGTATGTGTAGAATACTCGAGCTTAATATGCAAATATCAGAGTACTGAGAGGATTTTGCTTTTCAGAATGCTTTAGAAAAGGTGTTGAAGGCAAGTAACAAAGAGATATTTCATCTTATGTATCCACGTGTTTCAGAATAAATGTTATACATTTTTCGGACATGTAGAGGGATTGAAAATTACTGTCTGTAAAAAAATCTTGAAAATTGCATAAAACGAAGTTACATTCATATATTACAATTTGCCGTGCAGTAGTGAACACATCCTGGCGCAAAGTATTTTCAAAGTATTTTCACCGAGCATCGGTGCATGAGGAGTTGCCGAATAATCAGGGGCACATAAATAATTTCGTTATACGAAATTTGCCGCTACTTGTTCATTGGAAAAGGGATAATTTTCATTCCTTTTACATGTCCTAGAAGTTTGAAACCTTCTAAGCCATCATACCTATTAGAAACATTTTCGACGCTTTGTGTGAATGTCATGTTGTTTGCGTGAATGTCATATATGGCGTTGCTTTCCGATGTAATGTGTCTTAATTCCTTATGCTTGTGATGTAATTGATATACATCATAATGAGGGAAGTAATTAAATATTTTTATGACTAGTATGTGACCAGTAACACATATTTGTATACCACACTTTTTTGTGCAAATTCTTAGACGTCTGTAGGTTTTTAACATTTCAGAGACGTATTTGAAATGAGTAATAGGTATAGCTAAAAGCGTTTAAAATGTTATTTACTATGTTGCAATAGGAGAGAATATTTTCAATCAGTTAATATATTTTCATTTCGAGATAATTCTCAGATTACAATACACATTACTCTCACATTACAATACAAAAATACATTCTACATTTTTCTAACATAAGGGAACTCAGAATGAATATTACATACTTCTAAGGCATGTAGAGGGGACAAAAATGATCACTTTTGCTAATACATAACAATTGGGAAATACAAAACAAGCAGATATGTGCATTTCTACATGTGCTACTTGCCCTCAATTATTTGGTACCCGCGTACGCACAGATGTTCGGCAGCCTCATGGAATTTCCTTGACTGTCAGACATTGACCTGCAGAACTTCTGTGCATAAGTTGACACAACATTAGAGAAAAAGACACATGTGCAACTTAGTCATGTGTAATTTTCTACTATAGGTTTTTTGGCAGAAAGTTATAATTTTTCCCCTGTACATGCTCTTGATGTTTGTAACTTTTATTCTTAGATATCTGTATTTTTTCACGCAAGTGTAGATATAATACGTGCAAGAAAACATTGCACGTATTATAGTACGTTAATCCTGGCAGCACGAGACTTAGCCAAACCATACGGTTAGCGAATCTTCGGTAAGAGCTCATTCAGCAGCATTTCCATGTATTTTAGAACTGGTGTTATTGTTATTGCATCAGGGATCATATTAATAATGAAATCAAATAATTGTCAGCGACCATAAACTGCATTATAAACACAAACGCGTGTAAATAAACAACGCTTTATACAAACGACTATTACAAATGATATGGAATGTATCCAAAATGAACTGATGCACTCACATCGCCATTGGCAAACCGTATTATAACACGCGTAGCCTTTTGCCGGTTGCATATATTTATTCTAACTGCAAATTGAACGACCAGAGACAGGAAATGTATGATGTGCATTCTTTACTTTTAATTTACTCTATATTCACTCACACGACACTGCAGAAAATACGTATTAGAAACGAGTTTCCTTTTAGAAGAAAAGTAACCAAAAATATAGAAGTAAGAAAACGCCAAAGTTCAACTTTCAGTACGAAAATCATTAGTTTAAAGAATGATTTATTTATTTATATTGAATGAATGTGCGATGAATTGTATGTGTTTGTTCTACGTCCTGTATACGTGGATAGATGAACGTTGTAGAAACGAAGGGAGAGTGTCTAAGCTCCCGAAGCAACGGCGACAGCGTTGTGAAGGGCAATTGTAACGAAGGCCTCGCAACTACAACTGTTTCGCAAATCCCTGTGTCATCCTGCCCGGGCGCGTCCTCCCCACGCGCGGTGCGAACAAGGCCGACCGCGGCGCGGCGGCGAGCAGGGCGGGGCGGGGCGTGGCGGTCGGCGGCGTCTGCATCCGCCCTCCGCGCTCCGCCCTCCGCGCTCCGCCGCCGCCCTGCGCACCGCCGCCACCGCCGCCGCGGGCGTAATCGCATCGCTTCCGGCGGCCGCCTTGCGCCGCCCGGCCGCGCATGTAATGAGCTAGCGGCAGCTGATAAGCGCTAGCAGCTGGCGGCGGGGACGGCGCGGGGCGGGGCGGGGCGGCGCGGGGCGCCGGAGAGGGGCCGAACGGCGCCGCGTTGTGTCGCTTCGCGACGCGCGTGCGGTGAGTAGACGGCGCGCCCGCCAGCCCCCGCGCAACGTCGCGCAACGCCGCGCAAACGCGGCGCAAACGCCGCACCGCACCGCGTGCGCCGCGCAGCCCGCCACTCACGCCGCGTATCCGCGTGTGCAGGAGCGGCCGGCGCCATGATCGACCCCAGCTCGTCGGAGGAAGAGAGCGAGGAGGAGCAGCAGGAGGAGCAGGGCGGTGGGGGCGGTGGTGGCGGCGGCGGTCACCACGCGCACCCACGGGATCACCACCACCATCACCACCACCACCACCCGGAGCCGAGCGGCGGTCTCGAAGTGCCCGGCAGCGGCGCCGCCCAGCCCAGGTGAGTGCGACCCCCGGCCCCCGCCCCGCCCCGGCGCCTCGGCGCGCCGCGGCGGGGCGGCGCGGCCGCGGGCGGGGAGGCGGGGCGGCGGCGGCAGCGGGGGGCGGCGGCGGCGGCGACGGCCCGCCCCGCGTGGCGAGCGCCCGGCGCCCGCGGCCCCCTGCGCCCCCGCCCCCGCGCCCGCGCCTGCGCTCGCCCCGCACACGCACACGCCCCCGCACCCACAGCACCCACAGCACAGCACGCCACTCGCACCTCGCACCACGCACCGCGCCGGCACAAGTGGCAAGTGAGCGCCCGGCCCTCGACCAGCAACAATGCAACACAGAGCAGGCCACGCTCTGCAGCGGCGCGCTGGCATTGTTGCACTTACAGTTCCTTTCTCTGCGCCCAGACCGCCGCTCTTAGAACTGAAGGGCTCCCTCAAAGTACGCTGTTTATCACTGTTTTAGAAAAGTGATATACAACGTTCTTTGAGGGAGCTCCTCAGTGATTGAGACGACGTCAATTACTTCATCGCACTACAGGTTTTTTTCTAACAACGTTTGGTGAAGTTTCAAATCATGTATTTTCTTTCCCCATATGAGGAGTTTCACGAACAACATTCGAGAGGTCGACGCACATAGAAGAGTGAAAATTAACGAATTCTTGAACTGAATTATATTTATTTTCAATGATTTGCAGAAAATTTCATTAATTTGCAGAAAATGTCCAATACTCAGGATTCCTAAAAATTGTTTTGATCCCCAAATATTATTGTCCTAACTAAATTGAAAATGCCAGTAATGCGTAATTGAATGTGTGATGACACATTGTCGAATATGAAGATTAGATGTGAGAGAACAGATTGTTTTTTAAGTAATTTCTTATGCACCGAAAGTTGCAATATTATACCAAAACGTCGACAATATATTCTACATTATATTAAAACAAGGAAATCCTACAAAAATTGTCAGTAGTTGTGCATTTTAGGACACGACCAATTTAACCAAAATAATGTTTATAACTTGAAATAATATTTTTAATTTTTGGGATTTGTGCGTTCTTATGAGAAATGCTTTTTATTCAACCGTGGTATATTATGTTCTAACATAACGACTCCAAAATAGACACAAATCTAATCAAAGAAAGTTCCAAGATTCCGTTTGGACGGAATTTAAATTAGAATTTTCTATCTGCTTACAATATTATTAAGAATATTGTAATATTTCACAATCTTTAATCTGTCAGATTAGAAATACACACATATAAATGTCACAACATCGACTTCGTTTGCGTCTCGACTTTAAAATCTAATTCTTGGGTCGTAATAATTCATTTTCATCTCATATGAAACGAGTTAACAGTATATTTTCTTTATCCGAGTAGGACAATATTCTCCTGTGTCTGGTATGGCCATGATATCGGTAATATCTTCATGGCCATTTCAACTTTGGTCTAAACCTGCTACAAAACAACTTTTTTAAAATTTTGATCAGGTCGTGATGTGTTCACTTGTAATGCACTGACCAAATCTTTTTTGTATGATTTGTGTAAAAACAATGGTAGCGTTATAATCTTCTAATAAAATATAGTTTTTATGTAAATGTTAATTTTCGCGTAAATTATTTCTAATTTAATAATGGTAAAACCGTACTAATTGACTGGAACAATAGTTTCTGGCTGCAACTACATATGGTTTGAATTTATTTAAGCAAGACAGCAAAAATTAAACAACTAATTTCAAAAGCAATAAATTCAAAATTATCAGCCAATTTCTATTTTGTCAGTTTTCTCGAAAATACTAGAGAGACATTTTTGGTGAATGGAAACTTTTCTAAGAAAAAATACATTTTCATACTCTCCACGTGGATTTAGAAAACCAAAATCTACGGAATCGGCCTTCTGTTCTTTTCTTAAAGATGCTGCAACATTAATGGATCAAAATGTAAAGAATTTTATGTACTTAACTTTCCAATCTTTGCCAATTGAGCATGGCGACCAGTAGGATTCTTCCCTAACCTCCTTCTTCCATACGTAAACAGTAAGCACTCGTTCATTAGAAACGGAAGAATAGTTCTCTTGGTTGATAACACAAATGTCCTTTCCAGTAAAGAAACGACGTAGTACGATTTCAGATCTTTTAAATTGGTTCCTTGCTAACAAATTAACAGGAAACACAGCAAATGCAGTTTTGCATTTCAATCAGCCACCCGCATACGCCATTCATAATGAACCATAAACAATTGGCTGAGTTCAGGTAACAAGATTTCTGGATCTCCCAATTAAGTCAAACTTCAAATGAAATATCCATTTAGTTGAATTGAACACCATATTAAGTTAATTATGGTATTCATTCAGAATTATTTCAAATTCATGCAGTTTTCATGCTGCTCGTTACGTATATTTTGCGAATGTAGTACATTCCCCTCTGAGATGTGGCACAATATTCTTAAGAAGCAGTGCTATAGTACCCAGTCACTCAAAATTTATTTTTTCCCTTTTTTCATTTTCGCATCTCTCTAGAAGGATTGAAATATGACCTCAAGAATATTATAGAAGGGTAAAATTTGGTTCTTTATGCTTATTTTCATTTAAAAATTTGAAATCTGTTTTGAGAAAATGTCGTTTGTACGTTTTTGAAAATGCACGATTTTCAGCTCATTTTCACAGAACGCTTTAGAGATTTTAAGGTCCTTCCTAACCAACTTTGTACTTACAAAATGTACTTGGGCAATTGTACTTACAAAATAACAAATTTATAAAAATTGCCAGTAATGTAAATATTAACGACATGAGAGATATTTCACAAACATACATATACCTTATTTTTGAGCAACGAAAAGTATAAACCAAATTAGCATTTATTCCGTGATATTCAGTGCATATACCATTATCAATACAAAATATTCAAGACAAAATTTGGAGACATTCTTGAAAAAGTATTATTTTTAATATTACCCATAGGAGAGGACTCACAAAACGTGGGTTCTAATTACACATGTTAGAGGATTTACAGGAACACGAATTGTCATCTTTTTAGTTATCAGGGACCCACAAAGCGAATTTATCGGTCGTAAAATTACCGCTTTGCTGCAGTATTAAAATACATTTTCTATATTACGGATGTAGAATACGAAAAGAAGTAAAACAATCAAATTTAATTAGGCTGAGATTTATTCCTAAATGTAGGATGACAATTTGCAATTTTCAAAAACTGAGGTTTTGATGAAAATTGGTGCTGCGTTATTTTTATAAACGATTTTTTTCACTATTTCAGAAAATAATTCAAGAAAATATTTGGGGACTTGATTGAAAAAATAAAAATTGCGTAAGAGCTTCACGTACCCACGAAAATTGAAATGTCAGCTCGAAATTAAAGGGATCGCGACTTCAGCTAGGTTTATCGAAGACATTTACTACTTGTAGGAGAAATAAATATTCACATATTTGTGATTAGGAATCCAAAAACGTGTATTTGTTGCCGACAAATCGACACTTTTGCCTCCAGAATTACATAGCTTTCTCTTTCTACGAAGTAGATAAGATACATACATTGGATAAAGAACTCACGTACAACACAACATACGTAAATGTATTTTAAACGGCAGACATTGATAAAATTTTTGGCATAATAACCCTTCCATGGGAAAATATGCAAGATTAAAATTTAACATGGTGATGTCTTGTCTTACTTTTATATTTAACAGTGTTAATTTGTTAACATTATGGAGTAAATCAAATATTAAAAATCTCGAATTTACCTTATTTTGATGAAAGTGTCAATCTAACTAGCGATACTCATACTTTTTCGCGTCATGTGTAACTTTATCAATTTTCGAAAATTCAGAGACCCACGAAAATGAAATGTGCGCCATTTCCATAAGCTTACTTTGCTCTATTGAAAAAAAGGAACAAATTTAGAACAGTTTTGGAAAAAAACAATTTTGGCCTTCACTTCAAGAAAAAAGTGTATATATTTTCAAAAATGTGTACGCGGTCGTATTTAAAGGTATCTTTTTAGAAAATATTTGATTAAGGAACAAATCTCTATCATCATTATTGTATTATTATTTAACTAAGGATAAGGTCCAATAAAAGTTCTAAATAATAATATGAATAATGTGACAATCTATATCTTACGACATTTATAATAATATAAAACATCGTTATTGTAGTTTTACAATGTTATTTTTTTATAATATTCGAAAATGCAGAGTTCCACTGAAATGGAATTGAAATCCTTTTTTGACAGAAAATATTTGAAGCATATTAATACCATATCACGTGGTGGTGTTGAAGTACAGCAAGGCAATGTTTGAACTGAGATTGATCTCAGTAAAATTGATATTCAAATGCATATTATGCAAAAATATGTACATGATACAGGAGAACAAGTATAATTTTCTAAATTAAGACATTCGTCATGAAATAACAAAAATACTTTGTCCCGCGAAATCTTCGCAGAGTTGTGTATAAATGCGTTTGGTTCTGCCCTGATTAACAGATCATAGAATTTGTTGGTTGTGGAGTAAACATTTTGATAATATTTTAGGCTTTGGACTCCCAACATATTTAAAATATATTTTTATTGTTACATAGCGATTAGTTTACACGGTTAAGACGGATGGAACGTGTTTAATACGAAATATGGTGTTTTCAAAGATCGTTTTTCTTTATCAGTCTGGTTCCTCATCCCTTTTCACAGATTCCAAAAGGATTGCATTGTGTTTGGTTTGAATAAACTCGTAATGGATTCTCACGTGTGATTCAAAAACGTGAAAATCAGAAGAAAGGGACCAATTCTGTGTTGTCTGTACCCATGTGGGTGCTTTAGATAGAGAGTGGGAGGAAGAGAGAACGCAGGTGTATATGCGGGCGGGTGTCTGTGTGGGTAGGGTTCGTTCAATGTTAAACACCGACGGTCTTTTCGTGAATAGTCTCGTGACGACCTACCTCGATGGGTGTTGAGCGGATCGATACTAAACGTGCTCCACAGCCTACCTGAACGTGCTGACGTGCTCCGGCGCACGATGTAGACTTGCTCAATCAGATTGGCATTAGCTCTGAACACGCGGGTGGAACCCATGAGGGTGTGGAGAAAGCTATGAATCAAACCCTATCTGGAGTCAGAAGCCAAACTAATTTCTCACCCAATACATTATTTGCTTACACTAACCTTTTGATTTAACTGCAAACTGTCAACGGTAATAAAATGAATCGGAAAGGAAATCCTTTTTTAACATTTATTTTCTTAAAAGACAGTAGGGGGAAACACCTATGAATTGAAATAAACACTTGCAAATATCAGTGTCATTTACTCACTGAAAGATTTTGTAAAAAAACAATGTAATTAAGTCCAAAAGCACCGCAATATATTTTCAACAAATTACTTTACAATTTTTTTTACAAATTGCATTTTTATTTAGTACAGAAGTAACCCAATGAGCATTATATACAGGCTAGAATAAGGGCGTGGTGCTCAGTTCTCACTCTTCATCAAAAGATATTCCTCGTCAGATGCTTTCATCAAAAACTTGTTTATTTCATGCCTTATGATTGTTTTTGGTTTGGTGGGCCAGTAGCCAACCGATTGTGTCTTTAAAAATGCTTTTACTATAGAAAATATTGATATGACTATATTATCCCAAGAACATATTTTAGCGTGGAGTACTTTGTCAACAACGAAGAAGATAACAGTTACCTGCACTGAAAATAAATTCTATGATTAGATGAGAAAACTTGATTTAGATTTAGAATTATTTAGTCAAAAAAACAGTAAAACCTGTAATATTAATGTAGCAAAACGAACGATAGAGACACCGCGTCTAACATGTATGCTAACATTACATCTTCGGCAAATTTTTCAGCTTTACTTTCGAGTTTTCATTGAAAAAATAAATTGTATTCCTTTTTATATCTGTTATAGGATTTAATATGAATTAACTGACCTAGCGTCATGTGATTTTTCTAAACTCCATATCGGAACCTTTTGCGTAGTATCTTCTCCTTCCATTGTATTTCACTTTATGAAAAGCTTTAATTATTTTAACTCAACAATCTTATACAATGGCTACTATTGCATCGTGACCAAATCAGAGTTGTTTATGGTCTCTCTGAAAACGATATCCGTCACATGCATTACTAATAAAATCTTGTTTTTGAATTGAGAACACACAAATGCAACCTAGCGTGGAATATCTTATTTCGTCACACAGGCGGAAGTGTTGCGTTACTCGCTCGAAATTCCGGCCTCGGTGCCTATCGCACCTTGGCAGGAAACACATCACGTGTAATGTAATACTTTCCGCCCTTTTAGCGTAAATTACTATTTCTTGGCCTCGTTCTCATATTCTGTAGTATCTTGGGCATTGGTCATATGGTCGGATAATATATTTGATCATTTATATATTTGGTCGGAAAATATATTTGGTCGCGCAAATATGTGGTTGTCTTTCATCTTCCTCAGGGTGATAAGAGGGCAGACACATTTATACCAATCAATGACACCCCGGGCATTTTAACCAAATGTTCCAGGCAGTTAATCAATGCCTTTTGCAAAATTTGATGTAACTTCGTTTTTGCGTAAGAAAGAAAATGGCTTAGAGCGATAATGTATATACACTTTATACAATACGCATGCTATTAAGTAATATTTCAATTAATTAATTTATTTGATTAACATAAGAAAAATTGTGTGTTTCGTGTGTGTGTGAGAAAAGTACATTCTCATCACGATTTCTGGAGCGTCAAAAATTATATTTCTGGGCTTTTACCCTCCATACTTTTTGTATTATCAATACAGTTTGTAAGGACTGTTGATATTACATAACAAGAAATATTCACGATCATCTAACAAAAACTATTTAAATCGTGAGAAACGATATAGAGTTCAAAATAACTTTAGCTAATGGAACATTTATGTTCATAAGTTAAACAAGGTCAGAATTTGCTCAAAGAATTAAGGAAAACTTGACAAAAAATCTTATCGAAATGAGGTCATTGACTCAAGTGCTGAGTTCCATATTTGTTACAGGCATATTCAACATTTTAAAATTACTCAAATAAAGGGCTCCTACCGAATTAATTAATATCATTTTTTTAATTATTATTTCCAAAATGTTAGAAATTTCCTACAATACGGAAAAACTTATTTTTTGAATTACTTTTTCTACATTGCTTCTATTATTACTTATTAAGTAATAAAAGAAGCAATATAGGAAAACTGTTATTATTTTAGTCATTATTATCTTTGCGTCCACCCTGCTCATATATTTTGAATGGACTCAAACTTCTTTCTTCTGTTTTTTGACGCGTCGTGAAGTCGTGACTCCACCAGAAGGAATAATAGCGCATAGTTTACAGTGAAGATCACGTGGTCTTTAAGATATTGTATAATATAGGACACGAAGGGCAAGAGACACTCTATTTGGTGTCAGTGTCGAATCAGAAATCAATCTTCACACTTGGCACCAAAGAAGGACAAATTCATTTTAAATCTCGCAATACCTTCGCCCAGGAAGTTCAAAATGAAAGGTTTTAAATGCTGACTTAAACGAAATATCGCAGTTCTAACTACCAAGTCCATTATTATTTGTAATTTGTGAAGATATATTTTCCTATAATGTCAGGTGAATGTCATCAAATATTTTATATTTTGGAAGTTGCAAATTGAGAACTCGCCGGTAATACCTCTTTGCTGAAAAAAAAATCAACAGAAATTGTCTATACGAATACTACTTGAAAAACCACCAGAAATTTCATTAGTGAGTGAGTGACTGGAGTGTATTCAGTGTTTCGTTAAGGGGTTGCGTTCGGTTCTTAGAAGAAACATCATACATTCCCAAAAATGTTATTGAGGAATTTTGTGGTAACACTCTTAAACAGAACGCACTATTTTTGAAGATGACACAGCTGTCACAGACTTCCTAAATCAACGGAGTTGATCTAGGAAGGGCGAAGAGAAATGAGGGATCAGTTCTTCATTCGTGGTAGTAATGAGAGAATGAGAAAAGAAGGATTGCACCTAGATTGTGGCCCTTTGTTTAAAAAACTGTTTCATGTACATAAATTACTTATTATATTTTCTTTATTGTTTTCGAATTTCTTGGGAATATAAGCGATGTAAATGGCGATAATCACTTTCTTCTTTTAGGTCGTCTTTTGGGTGTTTTTAATCGTTAAAGAAGGCCCCATCTTTGCCGCCCGACGGGCCCTGAGGCTTATCTCGCGCGTTCCTCCGGTTCCTCCGGCCGCAGAGGCGCTGAGGCGCACCCCTACAGCGCGCGTCGGCTCGCAGGTGTATGTGCTGAGCTGAATGGAAAAGGCATCGCGTGCGTTGGCCTGTGAGAGCGGTGAAGGCGGGGGCGGTTGCGGAGGGCGGGCGGGCGTGGGCGGGGTTAGGTAGGGGAGGGGCGGGGCGGGGCGGGGCGGGCTGTTTGTGGCGACGCGGCGACGCACACCCGTGACGGGCGGGCGACATGCGGCGGCGGCGCCGGCGCCGGCGGCGGGCAGCGAGGTGGCGGCGGAGGCGGGGGAGGGGGCGTCGGCGAGACGGGCGGTCGGAGCGGGCGCGTGGCGCGTGGCACGGCCGGGGCTGCCAGGTGCGCAGGCGTCGCGCGGCGGAGGGGCGGGGGCGGCGAACAGCAGCGCGGGGCGGAGCATGCAGAGCCATCTGTCGGGGCCGCTGGGAGGTGCGACGACGCGGCCGCGCGGCCCGCCACTGCGAACGCTCGCCCAAGCCAACGATTTATGGGCGGAGGATCGCCACTCCGCCGCATAGCGAGTGACTTCCAACAAGGATTTTACTCCTTATTGAAAAGACGGCAAGAAAGAAATGAGACTCTTATACAAAGGAAATTGACTCTGGGAAGATGATGAGAATGAATAACAGAGGCAATATCTCCATCTTTCTCTGGATTGTTCGGGAATACTTTGTCTCGTATGTGGGTTCACGTGTGATAAAATATCGAGTTCAAGGTTTCTCTATATTTTCGGCGTTGACTCAACATCCTGCAGTCATATTTCATTGTCAGTGTAGGGTGGGATATTTTTGGTCACCTTAGCTGAAATAGGACTTTCAAGAACGGTCGATTTTGAATGTCATTTTAGAGAGTGTGGCTTTTAACAGAATTCATTGAACGTAATATATAATATACTAGAAATACATCTGCGGAACTAAACACGTGTTTTCAATTAAATTAACTCCAGAGATATTTTAGTGTGTAATAGGTAGGTGATAATGAATTCCATCTGCTTACGGTATGTCACTTAAACAATGAAAATTAATTTAATTATTAAGAGATGGATTCGATAATTTTATGCAAGATATAATGATTACCATGTAATTGATTACAATAGAAATTTTGGTCACGTGATATAAAGTGTCTCTACAAGTGCACTGTTGCTTGTCAGTTATCGGACGACACTGTCTGTTTTAATTGGCAAGTTACACATCACTGACGACAATGTCGTACCATTAGTAGCTAGAAACACTGCCCATGCAAACGCACCCTTCATAACCATAAGTACTTACTAGTTTCCGAACACTAGTGAGAACGATTTAAAGAAATCGAGTAATTTCACCTTATTCTCGTTTATTGATTTTTCGCCTCAAACGTGAGTTAAGTCAGTGACACTCATCAGATAATTTACGTAATAATTTTTAAATGAACTGTAAAAGGAGAAAATTATTCTTACATAAATTCCAGAAGACCTATTCAATAATAACAATAATAATAAATATAATTATGTAAAATTTTTGCAGCTGCATCACTTTTTCTATATAATTAGAGATTATACTGACAATCAAAAAGAAAAATTATATTTATTTTAACAATGATATGCACTGCATTAGTTAACATTTCAACTGTATAATTTTAAAAATATTTATTATGCCTCTAACATGTAATGTAATTCAGCTTCCGGTAAATGACCCTATCTAGATCAGGTTTTCGTCCAGTTTTCATGAAACATAGAGCAAACACAGAGATGGCGTTTCGTTTTGCTTCTAGGCATAAATGTAGCTTATAATGTTGTGCTCTCCTTTTGTTCGTTGTGGTAGGAATGTATCAGGGGGTATGGGTTACTATTTTGTTAGCAATACTAAAAAATCAAATCTATAAATCTATGGTTCATTCACAGATACAAATACGTTTTCAATAACTCGGAAGAAAAATTGTCTAGGTATCATATGTTGCTAACCTCACTGTCTTGGTTCTTTTATTCATCTTTCGTCTATTTATGGTTAAATGATGGGGAAGACATTCTGGATCTCAAGAAATCGTGCCCAGATTGTACTTCTCCTCTATATATCACATACAGTTTTTACTGTTCTTTATGAAAGTAAATCAAATCCAATTAATCAAATAATAAAATATCTTTATTAATGGCGGAGCTCAGGCCAAGAGCGAAGGTCTTCTCCTTCTTTAAGAAAATATTTCATTAATTGCAAATTAAGTAATTAAAAAGTAATGTTTGGAATACTTCTCACATTGTTAAAAGCAGTTGTAAAGAGATACCGAAAAAAATTGAACTTCGTTTATTCAAGCCAATTCAAAACACCTTGGAAATTAGACCTGTGCCATTTTTTTACGTCGTTTCCTCTTTCAGTGAAAAACTGTACCCATTGTATTTTGGCAAATATTTCTTCTCTATTTTTAAAGCTCAATATTATATGGTCTTTCGCGACCCATAAATATAAACATGCCTAAGATGGCGATTTTTCTTGCTTAAACGTTTTCTAAATAAGACTTCCAAACACATGATTTCTTTCTTATCAACGAACTATGAAGCTACTGTGGTGGCCACATTTAGCTCGTTTCACTCTATATCAACTGAACTGTGAACCGTATCAACAATTTAAACAAAAAAACAAATACTGTGGCATTGGATCCAATTTTCACTATTTGCCTCACTGATCTTCTCCAATATGCATTGGGTAGACTGACCTGCTCTCTCGACACAGTATCAGACACTGAATCAAACGCAACGAAAGTAATTCATGGCTATCAGGGGGTTCGATAGACATTTTCAGAACGGGCCTACTCTTAACTGTGACGATGATAACGTCGATGATTTTCTCCAAAAACTAAAACTCTTCGGAAAATATCGTAGAACTAAATATTGGCTCACAAAGTTGTTTATACAGGAGTAGTAGTTAATGGAATAAAATGTATCAAGTACATTACAGACCCACTCATAAGCATTGAACGAAGGATATTATCTGAAAATTACAAAGGTATGTTTTGATTATCTTGCAAACGTTTAAATGAAATGTGCATTAATGTTCTTTCTAGTTAAGAAGTTTTTACTCTTTATTATGATTCACATGTATAAATATGAGAATTATGATACATCAGTATTGAGCCCTCTTTTTTTCATTTCTTCATTTTCTGCTCTTCTACAAAAGGGTTCCGTCAAGAGATGGACCTTCGGGGAATAGAGGAACATAAAATTGGCAGAGAAGAGCCTGTGGACTACCTCTGGCTATCATCTCGCGGGGGAAGAACACCACCACCTCTCGTGTTAAAAATATGCACAACACTTCCGGGACTAATGGCCAAAGCCGTTGACGCGCCCTAACACACGACATAATCAATCAATCGAATTGTTTGGAAAGGCTGCGCAATATTATAACACTTGAACCTGCAAATGTGTTCCAACAATGCCCTTCACATTAACCTTACACTTCACTAAGAAAAACTTCTATCCTCACTGTAGTAGTTGTAGAAACACGCCGAAAAAATGTTTAACTGATGTAATTTTCTAAAATACAGAGAATTGAACGAAACTGGGACCTGCACCATCTTTATAAGCGTACTTTTCTCTACGCAAGGAAAAAATTAAGAAATATGCGCAGCAATATTTTTAAGGTTGCTTTTAACAACTTGGTCAATATAGCGACCACAGTGATTGTTTAAACTGTAGAGGGAACTGTAGTAAGAACACATAAGGACAATGCGAACACACACAAACACCATACCCCAGGCTAAATTCGAACCCGCGACCCTTCGAGCCAAGGCAGCTGCGGCCCTTTAGTCTTAACGACCTCGTCCCTCCAGGCCCGCTTTAATTGCATTTGTCCAAACGAAAATAAAACAAATATTTTCTTCAAAAACGTTTAAAAGTCGTACGGCCTCGAGATCGGTGCACACACGGTGGACTGTTATGAAGACAGACGCTTTGCCGTAAACAAAATGTTCGGTTTTAAGGACACACAAAGCGGATTCTGACTACCCAGTATATTAGAGAAAGTAATTACTAGATTTGAGAGCATAATGTATCCACTTTTTCGACAACAGGAACTCCCAATACGACTTTCACTGTCGAAAAATCGTCGCTGAACTCTAAAGTATTACAATTTCTTGATAACGTAAGTGCGTAGTAAGCAAGAGAGTAAAAGGAGATAGCCAGGTTTGGGGCCCACAATTCCAAATGGTGATCGCGACCTAAAATTTAACGTTTATAGATAAATAGCAGTGTTTTAAGTAGAGCAGACTGCACGTGTTCAACGCCAACAATAGCGTCTGCGGAAATCTAGGGTGCAGAGAGGTTGTACGAGGCTATTGGAACGTGTCCTGACGTAATGAACCGCAAACATTTGTTCTTGGAAGGCTCTCTCAGAGTGGGAATGAACGAGGTTTGCGCCAGTGCGAGGGTCGCCCTAGAGCGTTGTGAGAATGTTATTCTTCTTTTCTACGACTTAATCAGTGTTCTGAATGCTCTTTGTTTTTCGGAAGGAGATCACAGTCCTTTTCTTGAATCAAGGTAAAATAGCTTGGAAGATTAAAAAATATATAAATAATATGTCTATGTACATTTTTTCAATATCATTTTGACCTAACGTTTAAAAATAATTGCTTATGTTTCTTCTCCATCTACGTTTATGCACTGATTTAATTTCGCACATCACAAAGATACCTGTCAGGCAGATTCATATTTAGTATATTCTCGTGTCCGTACATTTACGTTACAAAAAATATCCCAAATTCTGTGTTGAATTTTATGAAGAATAGCAGATCCAATTTTTTCGAAAAACAACCACATTGTTTTCGAGAAAATTGAGTTGAAAGTTATTCCTCGGCTCGAAATTCAGACCGGCTGCTGCAATACACTGCGAAGATGGGCGCTGCGTTGTGAGACTAACGACAGAGGGAAACATTGCATGCCGCACTCTGGAGAATCTTAATAGAATAAAATAATTTGTAAGAACTATTATTTTATCTATTCAATCAACTTAAAATTATATTTTATTATAAATAGTAATCACGGGGTGCAGCGGCATGATGTATACAAGGCTGATCAAGATGCAAGTTCATGGAGATTAAGAAAATTCTGGAATGCTCGAATTATTCGAATGATCAGTGTCATTTGTAGCATTTTCTTCCAAAAGAAATTTGGGAATGTTATCGAGATTGTAGAGAGCTTGGCTGTGTGCAAGACTTGAGAACATTCGTGAAAATTTTCAACCAAAAGTTGTGTTCTAACGGTCCAGTCTGAGTTAATTAGCCACCTGCCATTTCAGAGTTTTTTGTGCACCTGAAGAATCATCCCTTTTAAATTTCCCTTAAATGTTGTTGTTATTGTTATTATTATTATCATCATTATCATTATCATTATCATTATCATTATCATTATCATTTTATCTCCTATATTCACGACAAAAGATTTAAGTGCCGGTTAAATATAACATCTACTCCAAATTATAATAAGATCCCTAAGTAGCAGAGCTAGTAGCTGCAAGTACCTCTTCAATACTTTGCGCACAATATATGCTATGGTCAATAATGCCATGTCTTATCCCAAACTTTTGAATGACGTGGGAGTTTTGCCAAGAGCTTACATGGGTCCCAGAACTCCAATAATTTTTCTTACATAGCATATGTGCATTGTGAACTAGTGTCTAATGCTTATAGTCCCACTCGATAATCAAATTCCCTGTTGATTACCCTTAATATCATGGCACTTACTAATATTTTGTAGCTACAATATTTGTGCATTAAAATATTGAGTTTATTGATCATTTCTGGGTGCGCAGTTTGAACTGATGTTTCAGCGAGTTTTATTTTGGGTATCTCCATGCTCACGATAGTGTGCATAAGAGAACCCAATAAATCATTGTACACAAGTTAGCATGTGGATTTTCTTCGAATATTGTATTTGCCCTCTCCTAAAGGTTACCTCGCCCTAAAATAAAAGTATTAGAGTGAATGTTGAGTTTTAAATGAGCTTCCTTAAAACAACCTACCAAATTGTTCTTGCTTAGGGATAAAATTGGCTGATATCACGCAATTTCTGTTTCCGCAAAGAATGCATTTCGAAAAAGCTGCTTTGCCAAACACTAATCGTTGCTCTTTGGAATACCGAAATCACGACAAATGGTTCCTAGTATTCTTTTCTCGCTGTTTCATGTATATTCTGATCGTCGCTTACCTGTGTCATAGGCGAGGTGACAACATGCCACACACCGAAAGCCTGTGCTAAACGAAATTGGCGGCGGTTTGGGAAATGTTTGTCTGGCTGTTTCTCTTGCGGTACAGGTAGCAGATATATACATTGAATGAATGGGAGAAAACAAAAACGTTCAATGTCCAGGAGCTTCAAATTTTTAAAAGCAAGCAAAAAGTTCGAAGTTCCGAACATCGAACATTTTTCGTAACATTAACAGTTGAAGGATAGTGTGCAGACGTCATCGACAATGAACCTTTCTGAATGGAGAGTTGAATTTATATTCTAAGAACAGTTTCCCACTAATAACTCAAATCCGGCAAAGTGTGACATCGAACCTACTTTGTTGGCTACGATTCAAATGCATGTTGGATTTTCTTTAGTTGAATAGTGTGCGGCAGAATCTTGCTAAAATATCTTTCTGTGTTTCCCGACAAGCAACGATTAAGCAACGATCCGTGTTTCTCAATCAAGCAACAATCCACTTCACCATGATGCCGTGGAGACTGACAGAGACACGGTAGAACGCGCTAGTTTGCGCGCAAGAACGGCAATCTTATGAGATCAATGTGTACACTAGTGCATTAAACAGAATTTTTTCCTATTGTTTTACTCTTTTGCTCCAACACCGCGCTAGTACCCTATTTTGTTGACAGTCATGATAAAATGTTGCACTTTTGATCGACAAAATAAAAGCATACTGTCTACGTGAAATTTCAAAAACTCTCTTCCCACTTGTTCACTTCTTAAAACACATTTTAAGTGCGCAATCTTTCAGTTTTTTATCTTATAATGTTTTGATCAAGTATCAACCCAAGTGAAAGTTAATTTGCTGTAACCTCATAAAGTTACGTGCTAACTGCATTTTTATTCATTCCGATGGCGTCATAAGCTTCTACTTATTGACTGTCAAAGTTACGCATTAGTTCTGAACAACACCTGTATGCACAATTTTCATGTTCATCAATTCAATTCTTTTTTTCCTTCCTAAATCTAATATTTTGTTTGTATCCGCTTTAGATGGACAAACAAAAACAAGATATCGTTTAGAGCACATACTTCAAATCTAATATTTACACAGCAGAAAAATACATATTAATTAAATCGTGTTTCCTCTTTGCATTGAATTTAATGGTTATGCGAAATGATTTGATTTTTGCCTTCGGAATTGCACACTCTTTAACAAAAATAGATATTTGCTCCTAGATATTAATAATACCAAAATTCCATGGAAATTTTATCGAGGAGAGAGCTGAATAAGTTAAAATGTATATAGTAGCTTTGTGTACAGTAACTCTAAAGTTTAGAATTTCTCTTACTCCTGTGTAATGGAAAGTGCGTTAAAATGTAATGTGGGTCAGCGACTGGGACAAAGAGCATAATATGCTGCCAATAGGGATTCCTTCACACACGTCTCGGCGTAGAGGGCTTTGATACCAGAATGGAGGTCGATATCGTCCGAGTCCCCGCACCATGTGAATTGTTTAGAGCTGTATTCTACGTGAAATTGTAAAGGGCAGAGACCGTCATTCACAACCAACGTACGTTAATGAATGTTACGTGGCACAATTTACTTCTTGGCAGAGGTACATTTCTCATTTCGCACTACTATTACACATGAGTCATGACTCCATATCAGCTGTTGAATCCAACGAGTTATGAAGAGCATACAATTTCCTAGTAGGTAGGGAAAGAAAACTTTCCATTCAGTGCCAATTTTTTATATTTCTTTCATTGTACGTTTAAAGAACTCTGTTGGGTCGATATACAAATCACGCCTGTTTGTTCGCTGAAATGTTTGAAATTCTTTTAACCACGTACTTTAGTATCCGCCGCTGGTTATAATAGTTAAACTCTCGATATCTTTCCAAATAACTTATCTTAATGACATTCATAAGTTTGTATTTCACAACTGCTGAAGTTCAGCCAAAGAAGTTTGGGATTGCGCTATTAAATATTTTTCTCATCTTTGGTTCCCAGAAACTTTGCTTAAAGGTATTCATGGCACTCTAGAGCCTCAATTCGATAGGATGATTATAAAGCAGTTCACGAAGTACAGGGTGAGTGAATGCTTCTTGTAAAGCAACGGAGGTGAAAGGTAGGGGAGAGATTTACCACAGTGTAAAAGTTTTTGCAGAAATGTCACAATTGCCACAGTATTAGAGAGCTTACTCTCACAGCCATTACGCGCCGATCCGGTGGCCGAGATTGCTAAGGCTGTAGTGCCGTAGCGATCTCGAACCGAAGGATCGCGGGTTCGAGTCCCGCCTCGGGCATGGTTGTATTGTGTTTGTCCTTTCACCCCTTATCATCATCGTTATCATGTCATCCTCACAGTTACCTTACATTATAATCAATAGTGGTCCCTAATGACCTAGTAGTTGACGCGACCAAAAAATGCATTTCGTGCCCTATATTGCTGTATATATTTCATTTTACGTAGTTAAAGGAACATAATATTAAAATGTGGCATTAAATACTTGTCTTTTCAAATTACAACATTAAAAAGTAAAATATTGAAGAAATATATGAAGTCTATTTGTTTCGTCTTTTTTTAAAATTTGCTTTCCATTAATATCGGCCGAAATTTGTCTGTGGGTGTAAATATTTTTCGGAAATTATCCTGTTTTCTTCCTTTTAAATACTCAAGACATAAACATATGGAATCATAAGGAATAGTGAAGAGGCTAAATCAGTCATCATTCCTTAGCTGATAAATTTAAACTAGTGGTGCTTCAAAGCACATACTTTCTCGCATAGCTTCTAAATGCATCATTATACTACTACATAAAACAGCAAAAGCGTTTTCAAGGAACAATTGTTTTTTCGCTCCGAGTCTCGAACTCACATCATCAGAATCAACGGACCGGCACTCATACCACTACGCCACAGACGCCACATTCTAGAATTGCTTCAAATGATTTCCAATAAAGTTTCTGGGATTTTCTATTATTTTCTGAGGCAACAGAGAATTGTGACAAATAATATTCCCCGACCAAGACTCGAACCAGCGAAACCAGCGAAATTCCCCTCCGAAGAGCTGAATCCGTAGACACTAATTAGCCCCATCGGCCACCCGGGCTGTACATGGGCTTCACACTTATATAATAGCGTATGGTGGTTTCAGTTCTACCATTAGGAAGCCGAAAAATCGAGAAAAATGTGAAAAAATGTCCTTCGGGCGACCAAAGAAGGTATTTTTTACAATGATCGAAAAATCGGGGAAGTGAACGAAAATGATATCTAAACCATTCTCTTAAATGTCCTTCGCACTATTCAACAACAAAATTTGGTTGACCACAGATGAAAGGTCATACAGACAGACGAACGTTTTGCCGTCAAACGGTTTTTCAGTATCAAGAACCAACAAAACATGCTTTCTGGCTACATAAGAAGTTAGAGGGTTTTTTTCTTAATTTAGCAACAGAATTTTTCCACTTCTTCGATTTTACAACCGGACAATATGTTTTTATGACGAAGTTTTGGCCTTTTCTCGCGCACGATTACATAACTATACCTTTTTACGAAGAAATCGTAAGGCGAGAAAGTAAAAATGAATCTCAATGTAATTCAATATTCGGTATTTATTTTTTAGCTATCAATAGTAAGAGAATGAATACGTCTTAAAATTAATAACAATTTTCTCTACGATGGTCCCATCGTCTGATAAAGCTTTGTTCGAAGAAGCGATAAAGGTTTCAACGCTTAGATCAGTAAATGATTCAGCTGAAAGAGCGGCCAAGTTGATGCAAGACTTTCATGATTTAATTAGACGCAAGACTTTCGTGATTTATAAAGACAAACAAGCAAATTTTGTAACGGTGTGTACAAGATCATCAGTTTACAAGATAATCCTGGTTGTAAAACGCAAACTGTGAACACAAAATTTTCAAAATAATATCATCTATATGTTTAATAGATATGATTTGAAAATATTCGTGCAATATTTACGAAATAAACATTGAGTTATAGAATCTTTGCTTATTACTTCAGTACAGACGTTGAAGCTTAATGTTTGGCATCGAATGGGTACGGGTTATTCTTATCCAATTACAATCATATATATTATTTGAGTTCTTTGAGTCAAACAGAAACGAGTATTGCTACAAATGGCACAGACTTTCCCGTACAAGTTTCTCTTTTCTTTGGTCTCGGCTAGCTAAAAGTACTTGCCACACACTTTTGCCAGCTGCCATCTATAGCCGCCCGAAGTACATTTTTTGACAATTTCTTCTTTTTCGGTTTCCTTATAATTGAACGGATGTATTAATATAAGAGTAATAAAGATAAGTAAAACCCTTTCTAAATGGTAATTTTCTTTAAATAATGTGGAACCGTATTTATGAAAATGACGTTTAAGCACTACTGTAAATTGAAAATTTGAAGGTCTTTTTCACAGAAAATTTTTGAGTTAATGAAAAACATCATTAAAAGTAATTTAACGCACTTTAACTCACAAACACAATAGTGTCTACAAATTGCTGGAAATGTGCATATGAACGGCGTAAGAGATCTTTAAAAAATACATTTGTGTAATTTTCGAAAAAACAAAAAATTAACAGAAATTAACTTTATGTCATAGTAAACAGTGCTATTAGCACTATCTCTTCGAAAAGTTTGAAGACAAAATTTGAAGCCGTTATTGACAAATTGGCGTTCGAGTGTTTCTGAAAGTGTGAAATTTTGAGCCAGTTTTCACGGAAAATGGTAGTTTTCGAGAAATTTATATGACATTACTTAAAGCACATGTACTCATAAATATGCTAATGGGAACAAATCGCGGCTGATATAAATACGTGAGAGACACGTCAAAATTACATTAATAAACATTATTTTTCTCTTTGATAATCAGTATTGTCTCTAATTATATATAAACAGTTGTGCAGCAAGAAAGATTTTACTTTTAACTTAAATTTATCAACCGACTTCAATTGTTTAATGTCCTCTGGCAATGAGTTGTAAAGTAACGTACATGTATTCTATGTGGATTTCTGATAGTGAGCTGTTGATACTGACACTTGATGAACGTGATTTTTACGACGTGTGTTGTAATTAAAAATATCGGTATTGCATGAAAATCTGTTCCCGCCGTTAAATAAGTCAATTTTGACAAATATTACAGATTCGTGAATATATAGGCAAGGCTCACACTGATCACACAAAGATCACACTGAGCACTGATCCTTGCGGTATCCCATTATTGAGTTACTTAATTATTGATAAATTATTATATATACGTACTTGAATACTTTTGTTGATAAGAAACTTGAACATATTGCCCTTGCTACCAATTCTAAGCAATTTAGTAGCTCTACGATGTACCCATACCATATTGTATGCTATTTAGATGTCTAGTTTTACTATGACATGTCCGTGAAGAAAGGCTTCGTGGATTTACGTTGTGGTGCTGATAAGATGAGACGTGGTGGAGTGTCCAGTTCTAAAACCAAATCGATTGTCTTTTATTAAATGTTGAGATTCAAGAAACCACTTCATTCATTTGTTATTGAGTTTTTCTAAAATTTTTCACATGTGGCAAGTTAGTGAGATTGGTCGGTAATTGTAGCTATTAGACTGATCTTTGCCATGCTTGGGAATTGGAATGACTGTGACAGTTTTCGAGAGTTGAGGAAATACATTATTTAGCCATATATGGTTATATATTTTAAATAAAGTTTCAGTTCCACTCTCTGGGAGATTTTTAGTTTGACAGTTTGGAATATTATCTGGGCCAAGAGCCAAGTTGATAAAAAATTGTAGGAGTTCATGTATGAAAATTGGAGAATTCGTGTCATTATCATAGTTTATATCTTCAATGGGTGATATACTAGAATCACTTTCTTCTTTTTTATATGTGAGTATTCCGTATGGTAATTAATTGGAAGTACTGAAATTTTTCATGAAGGTTTCAGCAAATTCCTCAGCAATAATTTTGGGGTCAATGATTATTTTGTCATTACAACGCAGGAAGTGTATAATATTGCTCTTCTTAATTCCACGCATTTTATTTTTTCCAGCTCTTGGTTGAGTTCGATTGGTTGCCGATTGAGGAAACATATTCGGACCATGGTCTACCTTTGTTTATTTTTACAGTTCTACGGGCGAGAGCTCTAGTTCTCTCATACGACTATCATTATCTCTTTAGTTTTATACCAATTAAATGCTTGTTTAACATTTCTAATAGAGATTTTGCATTCCGTATTCCACAAGGGGAAGCTTTTGAACGTAAAAGGAGCATATGTTATCGAGTTAGCAGCATTGGATATAATTTTAGAGAAAGATTTTACTATCTGATCAATATTATCATCGGCTTTCAAAATGTCCTCTTCATTGAGGTGCTTAACGATTTTTTTCGTGGTAGTCCGTCCAGTTAATATTCATATAATTAGGGTTTGGGTTGCGCCATTCATGATTAATAAACACATTTGATTCAATGATATCAATCAATATTGGAGAGTGATCCCTATCATATGGGAAATCCATAACATTCCAGTACATTTCTGTGCTATTGTGGGAGAAGCTATTGAAAGATCAATGGCCCTTAGTCTACTATTACTGATATTAATATGTGTGGGATCACCAGAGTTGCGGATGTTGATGTCATGATCGTCAATTACTTTTTCCAATAATCGAAGATTATCTTTCCAAGAATCGAATATTATTGGAATGTACGATTCCCACAAGGAGTATTGACAGTTTAAGACCCCAAGAATTATGAAGGGTTCTTTATCTGATTTATAATGTCATGCATTTCGAATTCTTGCAGTGTGTTTCGATCAGTAATATAAAGATTTCCGATACATACGGGGTTAGTTGAATTAATTTTTATTGTCACAATTGCAATGTCGGTTTTAATTTTTAGAATTTCAGTGGGAATCGAATTTTTGGAATATCTAACCATGCCTCCACAGGTACATTCAGGGTTGCTTCTGTTTCTGAAGGTGCATTTATATCCAGTTATTTTTCCATGTATTGAAGTTCGTTTCTTCTATACAGATTATATCAGGGTTATGTATTTTGGTAAAACATTGTAAGTTTTCTAATATGCTCTAAAGACATTAAAATTCCATTGCATAACTATTATAGATTTTTCTTTGTAATATATTCTTCACTCAGTTGTATATACATAATTTAAATACTATGTTATGATACAAATAAGTACATACAATGTTTAGGTACTCTCTAAAATGAATTCTGAGTCTGAGGTCTCCATGTTGAGAATATTTTTGGGTATTTTTTGATAAATCTTGTGAATCTACCATTTATGGATCTTTCATTCAGTAGTTTACATGTTTCTTTCAGCATACTAATTATTGCATTAAAATCTGTTGAATAAACTTTCATTTTTATGATGGGGTCAGGTTCCCCAATAGAGCTTTCAAAGAATGATTTGAATTGAGTGTTTGAGAGAGGAATATTGTCTAAGTGTGAATCAACAAAAGTCTTGGTTGGGAGCAGAAGATCCTCTATTGAGTTGTTAGTTAAAATATCTTGAGAAGCAAGTTTTTCATTTGCATTTTTGCTCTCTTTTTCTTCGAGAATTTATAGGCTTGCTCTTTGTTGTGACCAGAAACAACAAAGAATGACACGATTTCTTAAAACGTGTTTTATTCCACAATCCAAAAAAGCAAAATCCAATAACAATAGCTAAGTTCAACCAAAATTCCTGAGGAGAGTCCGTGTACGTCGCTTGTTCACCAATTAACCGTGGGGCAGTCCAAAATCCGTTAGCACTTCGACGTATCACTTTATCACTGAATCACTCACTATACTCTCGCTGGCGCTCGCTTATCGACTGACTGCTGCTTGCCCGAGCGGCTCTTTTATAGCCCGCTCGGGGCGAAGGTCCGCTGGCCAACCCGGTGATACGGGTGAGTTCTCGCGCGCCGATGTCTGCCCAAGCGTGACGGAGCTGCCGAGTCGTCGCTCAGCGCTCTCTCTTGGGCGGTGTTGGTACCGCCCTCTGGCGGCAACTTCAAAGGTGCCTGTTCGGCCATGGCACCCTCCGCGCCCAAATGCGTTGTGTACGGCGCAAAACGCACCGAACGGGTAGTCCTCCTGGGCCGGAGCTCAGTCCTGGTCTCCGCTGCTGCTGGTGGCTGCTTCTGCCCGCGTGTCCGCTGCAGCTGCTGGTGCTCCTACGATCGTGCGCTCCTGTGGGGAATAAATTATTTCTCTCATTACTTTCTTGCGAAACTCCTCAGATGATATCCACGGCCTGGTGTCTACTTCACTCTCGTTAGCTCTAGGTCTGATCTGCCCCTGGTGGCGTGTGACCAGTCTTTCTAAAGTTCGCACTGCATAAACCCGGCTACCCCGAATCTCCTGTACCACCCCCGGCACCCACGCTGGCTCTTTTTTTAGTGACTGTATATAGACCTTGTCACCTACCTTGAATTTTGAGCTAATACCTCCAGCTCTATGTGGGTCGCTAGGGCTCAGCAGTGATAGCAGGGTTCGGGGCTGCCTGCCGTGAAGGACTTCCGCCGGGCTTCTGCCCGTCGCGCCTGGCAGGACTCTGTATGTTGCCAGGACCCTTAAAAGTGCTCGGGACTTGGGTGTCCCCGCTGCACGCGCTTTCCCCATAGCAGTTTTGAAAGTTCGGACGAACCTCTCCGCCTCTCCGTTTGACTGTGGGTGGAATGGCGGGGCACAGATGTGCTGAATGCCGTTGCTCGCACAAAATCTTGCGAACTCTTGGGACGTAAACTGAGGACCATTGTCTGAAACTAAGACAGCAGGTAAACCTTCTGTAACGAAAATTCTCTCCAGCATTTCTATGGTCTGCGTAGACGTGGTGTTTCCCATCTCAACTACATAGGGGTAGTTGGACTTTGCGTCCACTACCACTAACCACATGGACCCCCAGAAGGGGCCGGCGAAGTCTATAAGCACTCTGTCCCACGGCTCCGCCGGCTCTGGCCAAGGTGTCAAGTCTCTGGGGGGGGCACTTTGATTAAGTTGGCACGCCTCGCATTTTTTTAACATTTGCTCAATGTCGGCGTTCATACCTGCCCACGTACAATGCCGTCGCGCCAGCTGCTTCGTGCGTACTACCCCCCAATGCCCCTGATGTAGCAGTTTCAGTACCGCCTGCCTTAGGCTTCTGGGTATGACTACCTTCGTATACTCGTCGCCCTCTAACAATAGTACCCCCGCTTTGCACGAAAGCCTGTCTTTTTTGTTAAACCACCCGGCGTTGCTTCTTAATCTTCTTTCTGGCCAACCTTCTCTGACGAAGCGCCGTACCTGGTTTAGCTCCGGGTCTTTGTCCGTCTCCCTCGCTATGGTTCTTGCCTCTAACGGAAAATCCGCTAGGCTTCCCAGATCTTCCAGGTCCAACTGGAAGCATTCTTCTTCGGATGTGTCGAATTCTGGGTCTGGGCCGGCGGGTAGTCTTGACAACGCGTCCGCGTTTGCGTGCTGCGACGTGCTTCTATAATGCACCTGGTAGTCGTAGTCCGATAAAAACAAGGCCCATCGCTGCAGCTTCTTGGCTGTACACTCCGGGATTTTCTTCCCCGGGTGAAACAGTTGAACTAATGGTTTGTGGTCAGTGATGATATGAAACTTGGTACCGTACAGGAAGTCGTTAAACTTCCTCACCGCAAAGATAATCGCCAATGCTTCCTTTTCGATCTGTGAGTAGTTTCTCTGGTGTTTGTTGAGGGTCTTTGATATGAAGGCGATCGGTCTCTCAACTCCTTTTTCATCCTTCTGGGATAATACTGCCCCCAGACCGTAATCTGAGGCGTCTGCCGCCACTGTTGTAATCCTCCCTGGGATGAAATGGTTGAGTTTCACTGTGCGCAGCAACTCCTTCTTTAGCCTGTCTAGAGCTTTGCTGCATTCCTCTGACCAAACGAATTTGACCCCCTTTTTTCTTAGTTGATTCAGAGGAGCAGCTATCGATGAGAAGTTCCTAATGAATTTGTTATAGTAGTTCACTTTGCCTAAAAGCGCTTGCAGTTGCTTCAGATCTGTTGGCGGGGGCATCTGTATAATAGCTTGCACGTGCTGCTGGGTTGGGGCTATCCCTGTGCGGTCTAACACGTGCCCTAGAAAAACCACTCGTTCCTTGAAGAACTCACATTTCTCCTGGTTAACCTTAAAACCGTTGTCTCGCAAAACCGTGAACAGCTTTCTCAGGTTTTGCTTATGCTCTTCCAAACTGCGGCCCGTGACGATGATGTCATCCAGGTAGTTGCAGCAACCATCCAGGGTCGAGGTGATTTGCTCCAGACAGCGCTGGAAGATTGCTGCCGCTGAGTTCACCCCAAAAGGCAACCTATTGTAGCTAAACAAACCGAGCGGTGTGTTAATTACCAACACTTCTTTGGCCGCGGGGTCCAGAGGTATTTGGAGATAGGCGTCTCGGAGATCTATTTTGGAGAACCGTTGTCCACCCGACAGCTTGAAAAAAAGATCTTCTGGTTTGGGTATCGGGTATTGTTCTACTTCCACCTGTTGATTTACAGTGCTTTTAAAATCTCCACACAGCCTGATCTTCCCGTTCGATTTTTTAACTAGAACTAAAGGTGTGGCCCACTGACTTACTGCTACCGGTGTAATCACACCTTCTTCCTGCAGCCGTGTCAGTTCTTCCTTCACTTTGTCCCTCAGCGCCCACGGCACCGGTCTCGCTTTGTAAAAACGTGGTCTATGGCCCTCCTTAAGCTGAATCTTTGCCTGGAAGTTCTTGCACTCTCCCAGCCCGGGCGAAAACACTTCCGCGAACTCAGAAACCAAATCCTTGATGACCTGAACTTCTTCCTGGTCTGATACTTTATTTATTTCGTCTATAACTCCGAACCCCAGTCTATCGAATGAGTCCAACCCCAGGATATTCGTTACGTCATAACGGTCGACTACTAGCACCTCTATTATCGCCTGCTTGCTCTTGTACGATGCCCGCACGCGCACACTTCCTAGCACTTTAATTGGAGTCTTACCAAAACTGGTCAGTTTTTTCTGCACTTTTGAATAGCTGGGAGCACCTAACCGATGGTACGTGTCTAAGTTGATTAACGTAACCGCCGCTCCTGTGTCTAATAAGAACTCTGTTGGCTGATTGCTTAACTCGATCTGCACCGTTATTCTCTTCTGACCTTCTCTGCTAATTACTTCACTAATCATGGCGATCTCCATCTCCTCTTCTTGTCTTCCGCTCCGTGCCGACTGCCGCTTTTTTTCACACACTTCCTGGATGTGGCCCGTTTTCTTACACCAAAAGCATTGCGCCTCCCTAAACCTGCACATGGCTCTATTGTGATATTGACCACAGCCCCTACAAGATTTCTTCCCTTCGAAACTATTTACACTTGTTCTTTCTCTTAAGTTGTTGCCCCACTTTGCCGACCTTGCCCCGATCTGGGTATTCTGCCTATCTTTTCTCACTTTGTCTCTTCTATCTCGCACCGTTCTCACGCTGGCACTACTCCCTACGCTGTTAACACTGTCCGAGCTACTATCTTTCACTGAACCCTTAGTGCTAACACTACACACGCATGATCCGGCCGTGATTTGGCGGGCCGTCTCGCACGTGGTCTCGTACGTCTTGCACAAAGTTTTTATTTCTTCTAACGACGGATCTCCGTTCTGCAGTGCCAGAAACCTAACTTTGTCTTCCGGCGTGTGCAAGACTACCATGTCTCTAATCATAGTTTCAGCGTACGATGTCTCTCCCTCCGATGGCGGGCATTTGAATTGACAATGCCGCGCCAGGCCAGCTAACTCTGTAATCCACTGGCTGTGTGTTTGTCCTTCACTTTTCCTGCACTGGAAGAACTTATACCTGGCCGCGAGTACGTGTGGCGTTTTGTTAAAATATGCGCCTAATTTGTGTTTTATCTCTTCCCAACTCCACTCTGCTGAGTCTTTCTCTGGGAGTAGTTTTCCTAACAAACTAGTCACTTTGCTTCCTACGCAACTCAGGAAAAACGCTTTTTTTGTTTTTGCGTCTCCTACCTGGTGACATAATAAATGCTGTTCGAACCTCTCCAAGTACTCCGACCACTCCTCCGAGTCGGGCTGGAAACAGTGGAATTGGGGCGGGGGGCGTCTATTGATTGCCTCCAATAGAATCGCCAGCTGCTGCGCATGCGCCTCTGCTTGCTGCCGCTGCGCCTCAGCTTGTTGCCGTTGCTGCTGCGCAAACGCCTCCTGTTGCCGTTGCATCTGCTGCTGCAAGAGTGCCAACATCTGCACTATCGGGTCGCTGGCCTCCATTTTACTTTTCCTCGTCGCCAATTTGTTGTGACCAGAAACAACAAAGAATGACACGATTTCTTAAAACGTGTTTTATTCCACAATCCAAAAAAGCAAAATCCAATAACAATAGCCAAGTTCAACCAAAATTCCTGAGGAGAGTCCGTGTACGTCGCTTGTTCACCAATTAACCGTGGGGCAGTCCAAAATCCGTTAGCACTTCGACGTATCACTTTATCACTGAATCACTCACTACACTCTCGCTGGCGCTCGCTTATCGACTGACTGCTGCTTGCCCGAGCGGCTCTTTTATAGCCCGCTCGGGGCGAAGGTCCGCTGGCCAACCCGGTGATACGGGTGAGTTCTCGCGCGCCGATGTCTGCCCAAGCGTGACGGAGCTGCCGAGTCGTCGCTCAGCGCTCTCTCTTGGGCGGTGTTGGTACCGCCCTCTGGCGGCAACTTCAAAGGTGCCTGTTCGGCCATGGCACTCTTAACATTTTACATAATTGTTTGACATATTCTCAGGGGCGGGGGATGATTCAGATGGGAGGCTTCTTTTGATAGCATGGAAGATTGTATAATCCATAGCAACTGAGTCAGATGCATTGTCACATAGTTGTTCTGGAGGGGGAGAGTCTACTAAAACATTATTATTATTATTATTATTATTATTATTATTATTATTATTATCAGGTGCTCTATTTATAACTACTGAGATATTTGGGCCTTCATTTTTACATTTGAGACAGGTAATATGATCAATTGTGAAAAATACTCTATATGATATGTTTTTCTATGGGACTAAAAGTGACTGGGGGAATTTATATTCCGCATCTTGGTGGATAAAAACTTGTGACCTGAAGCTCATAGTATGAAACATACCTGGTTTAGGTAGACGAGCTCTGATAAAGGTAATGTTAGAAGAGGTTTGAACATTTAATTTTCGAATATAATTTATGATAACCTCATGTGGGATAGCAGGACAAACATTGGATATTATAACTGATACACGTGTGGTTCTTTAGAGTGTAACATTTACTTCAATTTCATTAGTAGTAAAAGTTTGATGGATATCTATTAGGTAGTTAGATTTTCTTGGTACTTAATCAATTGGTACAAATCCTATTATTCGCTATGTGCGACTGATATCGAACGTCACTTGGATGGATACAAGTTGACATTTTACTCTTACATTTTACTGTACCTTATATCGTAAGTCCTTTGTGGGCTTCTATAATAAATGCTTGGTACTTTGACGGGAAGATGTTCATTGTCGCAGCTCCAGCATAAGATTTCATATTTGATCCATGTTGTTGTTGTTGGGTGTTCGAGGTTCTGTTTTCGTTGTTCGATGTAACCTTTTTTACGCGAGTTGCCACTCTCTCGAGAAACGGGTACATACAACATACACTTGGAGAAGATACTATATCACAGTTTTGTTCATAGTTCACCAAAGAAAATATAATAATAACTGTCGAAGGTACACGCGAACGGAGCATTTGGTGTTGCTAGTACCGCGGTCAGTCGCCGACCGGAAAGTCTTTTTGTTTTGTTTCTAGTGTTTATTATTGTGAGAATGTTTTTATTGAAATGTTTAATGGTGTGGGGGTGAGTATTATTATTAATAATGTTGATTGGGTTAATTATTATATTGGGTAAGAGGGCTATAGCTTGATTTATTTCTACGAGAATTTTTAATATTTTAAACTGGGGTGATGTTTTGGAGTTAGGCTCTAATTTTTTCCAGTGGATGATTTGTGTGTCTAATGTGAGAGTTGGTGTGTGAGGGTGAGTGATTTGTTGAGTTCAGATGGTTGGTCTGAGTGTTCAAAAAAGGGGGCTGAGTGAAAAATGGTTTGGGTGTTAGAAATTGCAATGTCTAATATATCTGTGTGTTTGTTATGATGTGTGAGGAAGTGAGTGGGTTCTGCTGGTATAATTAACTGAAGCTTGAGGTCAGTAATTATTTTGCGGAGTTGGTGGCCAGCCGTATTGGTATTTCTGCGTCCTCAATTGTTATTTTTAGCTTTAAGATCTCCAATCAGAAGATCGGGGTAGTTCCTCTGGAAGAGCGAAGAGAGAAGAAATATTAGAATCAGGAATGTTTGTTTTCGGAAGTTTGTATGCTGTTATTAGTGTTGATAATCTATTATTTAAAGGAAATTTAATGGCTATTGTTCCGGGGTGTGTGAAAGGCTGATTTGAATGTATTACATAGATTGTTTATTATAATTAGTACACCACCTCCATTTGCATTCGATCTGCCGGTTCTGTCCACATTATAGCTTCCTATGTTAAGTGAGTTATCTGCGTGTAAATGTGTTTTCAGTTATGCGTGCTATATTGCTTTGCTTGTCTTTTAGAAAATGGATTAGTTCTAATTTTTTATTGTTAATGCCATTGGCATTCCAGTTGAGCAAATTTATTTTATTTTTATGGCAATGTTGCATTATTGTCAAAATAGGCTGGGAGATATTTATAAGTTGCTGAGTATTGTAGGGATAATATTATTAATAATATTGAATGTAATTGATTTAATAATGGAATGTATGAAAGAGTTAGTATTAGAATTATTAATAAGAGAAGGTTGTGTGTAAGGGTTATTGTTAGATTGGTTGTTTTGATTTGCATTTTGAGGAGGATTTGGAGTAAATGAGAAGTTTGGAATGTTATTAACAGTGGGGAGATACGACGTTTTGTGAAGGGATTTTTTCTTGATCTATTCGTATTATTGCCTGAATTTGAGTTTTTGAGAGGGGTCTATTTGTTTTTATCACATGGACATTCTATTGATCTTAAATCAGCATTGTGCGACACATTGCAATTTTTACAGATTGGAGGTAGGTCTTTCTGGGGTCAATTAACAAAATACTGTTCCTTTGCACATAAAATGCACGCGATTGAATTGTTACAACCATTCTTCGTGTGTCCACAGTCCAAGCACCGTCTACGCTGTACTGGTTCTTTTGGCCTTCTTCTTTCTGGTTTAACACTAATGTTACAGATTTGATTAATGAGTAGCACGTGTTCAATACTTAGACTACTCTCAGGAAATTTTTATAGTCTTGTTACACTGATTATGGGCGGGTTTTTGTGTTGTAGGTCTTCTATTACTTCCTGTAGAGTGATTGTTGGGTGAATAGTTTTGAAGACGACAGAAAAATATGTATTGGCCGGATCTTTATAAGTGTGAAACTGTCACTTGGTTTCAATAAGTTGTTTGATGGCTGTTCTGAAGTCTGCTATTGGTTTGAACATTATTTTATTATGTTTCCATTATAATCAGTAATAAATAGGTTGGTGAGTTTGTTTTTAATTTATTTATTGGACTATGAGATATTATGTATATTATTTACACAAGTGAGAGGAATTCTTAGATTTTCGTCTTCTTGAGATGAAGTGGCATTGGCAAACTCAAATCTTTTGTCTTGATTTGATAGTTTCCCTAGCACGGCAAATCTGTTTTCCACTGGTAAATTATATTGCGTTGATTCTAAAGTTGTTGGTTTCTTATTTGGGGGAGATGTATTTCTCCTGCGTTATGAGTTCTTTTAGCACTGTTAATATTTGGTAACGACTTACTGTTATTGTCGGAAATGTCTGTTTGGCCGCTAGCTGAGCTGAGGTTACCAACCTGGAGGTTTTAGGCCCCGCTGAGGTGTTGCGAGCTGCAATCGGCACCTTGAACATTTGCAAACTGCCCGTTTTGCGTATTTGAGGCAAACTATAGGTTTTGGCAGCTCGGGTGGGCAAGGAATACGAGATTATCTTGTTCGATTTCTGGGCTGCTGGTGGCACTGTTCATGGCACTCTCGCTGTCGTATAGAGTTGCCATGGCTTCTGCAATGGCTCCTGCAATGCTGTGCGGTCACAGCTGGCTGAAGGGGGCTCACCGTTAATTATAACTAATAAGCGACTGTTGGTTTATGGCTCCCTGTATATTCGCTGATTTTACTTCACTTTACAACTAGTACTTCATTGTTACACGCATAATAAGTTAATTTGTTAACTGCGCTGACTCGGTCGGAGCGACCACTACGTTCACAACTACTGACGATTCTGTCTTTTAATGATTGCAGAGGTTTTTCGTATCGCCGTTGCAAGTAGTTTTTCCTTTGAATGCTCTCACCCGAAATAGTTTTGTTGACATATTTATAAAGAAAACGTTTAAATATAGAGTTGATCAAGTTACTTGAGGAAATATCCGCTGAAACTATTACGGAGAAAAGAAGTTCGCCAGAGAAATTATCCAGAGAAGGAGATGTATCACATTTATATAGAGTACGTAGTAGTGGTGTATTAATTAAGAGATTACAGGCAGAAATATGGTCATTTGACATTAAAAATAAATAATTAACATATTTCGTTCATAATTATATTTATACGTGGGAGATACAACATGGTTGGTATGCTAGTGCGTGTGTCTGAAGTTTATTTCATAAATTAATATGGAAATATAGACTTGACACAAAAATATTCGTAACATTTTTTGTTGTTTTGTTACGAGTTAGAAAAAAACTTGTCTTGCCATCCAACGCTTTAATTAAATATCTATTTCATCTGAGGCAAAATAGAAAACACATACTTGGTGTTACATATTGGAAAATCGACTTCGTCTTATCACAAGGTTGGCAAAACACCATGTCTCCGTCGCTTGCAAATATTTCACTCTTCTTTATAAAGTCTAGAATCCAATGTTTTAGATTGGGATCTACGCGATGAAACACTTTTACGTTTACACACGTAAAGTACGTTTCATGCTGGCAAACAGTTTGCAACTGATCCTAAATTCAAGGTAAATGAAGAAAGAGAAGGAATAGAGAGAACTAGAGCGATAAGTAGCGACTGATTCGACAAAACCGATTGTCGAGTATATGATTCTGTGAATTCTGTTATTATTTTAGCCATCTAATTAGACGGCTAAGATAATAATGTTGTAAAACACAGGGTAAAGTGTTCAACGCAATAAAAACGAAGAAAGAAATTAATTCAAGAGATGTCATAATCTGAGTAACTTGTTATTCTCTATTAACGAATGAAATTACATTATCGTTGAAATTTGCAATTTAATGCTTTTATTATTGTAAATACACAATATAATCTGGCATAACCTTGAAATACGTAGTTTTCTGCAGGGTACCACAAATGAAAAAATACATGCAAAATAAAATACTTCGAAATTAGCATCTAGGAACTCTAATTCGGATAGAAAATCAAACTCCCGACTTCTATGACTAAAGAGAAAAATATCCATTTATTAAAAAGCCGGTCCGTATCTCACAAATCTAGCTACACGTTGTATACATATATTTACAATTTTACCAGTCGAGTTTAAACATTGAAAAAGCAAGTGAGGGAATTTTTGTCGCAAAACAGTATGACTATCATTAAATATCATGAGGATATACAATGCTTAAAACTTGCAAACTTCTCTTGTGGCCTTAAATAATGAATTAAAAGCGAAAATAATATTGTTATCACAATCAATAGCTTTCTTATTTTTGTGAACATAATATCTTTGTGTTTATTTGTTTCCAGACATTTTAACATTTTGAAAAAAACATATTAAACGACTATTATTTTCGAAATTGATAACGGTAAATCCATTGAAACCGGGAAGTTACAAATAAAAATGAATTTACAATGTTGAGTTAAATTCTTTCGTTTAAACTTGTTCAAGTCAAAAATAACTTATCAAGATTTTCTCAAGAAACATTGTAATCGAAAATGTAATTAATCTGTATGAATATTATACCCAACATTCAATAACATTATGTCGATTGGGTTTGCGCCTGCATTTCCTTTATCCATATAGCAGATGATGTAACATCCCCTTATTTTGTTTCTGAGAAATAAGTGTAACTCCCACCCAAAATGTTAAGAGATTTTCATATTGCTATAAATAAATAATTCAAACACAAAAATAATTATATCATGGTAATGAGCAAAATTCCTAACAGTGAAAAAATTAATGTTAACAATGCTAACCATGAATATAAAAAATTCAGTATATTCAATTACAAAAATATAAAATTTCGATATGACGAATCATATCTATATGACGAATCATTTACATCATTCTTGAATTGTTTTTCCGATATAAAAAATCAGTGTGATTGAGCGTCTAACAAAATAGCCGGCGTGGGCAGAATTTATTACAGAAAGACCGCTATAGCATCGATGAAGTCCGCAATAAAAACATCCCGCCTCTCCTGTGGCCCGCTGTGGCACTGCCGCTCCCCTTGCCGCCTCCTTCGTCCCCTCGCCCTAGCAGACCAATAATCGCCTTCTCCCGAGACAGCGTTTCCGGAAAGAACTCCTAATTTACTGCCTTAAATTCGTTTCCGAGTAGCAGCGAGAAAATTTCTAGAGCAGGCGAGAGTTCTTTCCTCTAATTACTTGTTTTCCCTCCGATAAAATAGCGCGAACGTCACCAGCTGGCGGAACGTTTTTGTAACTCAACCATTTGCTTATCTGGACACAAATTGCCTGCCAATCTATCTCTGTTTTATCAGCAATTGATCGTTATGTCATGTAAAATATACAATTTGCGTTAAAAAATACGTAGATAACAAACAAAACTTCGATAAAAACAGTTTTCGAAAATACGAAACTCATAAAAGAGAAAATATTTATAGAATGTCACCCGCTTCTTCATTAGAATCCAGGATTAAGATATCGAGCGTGAGGTCTATTAGATACATTCTGATATTAAAAATACAAGTAATGAACTATTTATTCCAGATTTTAATGTTTTCCCAACAAATTTATTGTATAGAGATTTGGCATTAAAAGATTAAGATATGTAAACAGATCGTTTCTTATAACGATTACTTTATTAAAAACAGATGTTATCCTATTATAAAATTTCTGGTATCAAATATAATAAATGTATTTTTTCTTATCAGTTATATTCGCGAATATGTTTTGTATTATATCCACTATAGAGTACATGAAATGAATAAAGTAAGAATTGCACTAAACAATAAAATTATTATTATTATTACTATTAATATTATAATTATTATTATTACTACTATTAATATTATAATTAATATTATTATTATTATTATTATAAAATTGATCAGTATATTTAGAATATTAATAACACAAATAAAACAATTTCAAATCTCGTAAAAAATACTAGCACATCTCGAAACGTTTTAGAGAACGTTGTTTTAAAAGATGACAGTAGGATGAGGGATTCGTTCAGAGTTGCAAGTCTCTTCAATCAACACGTAAAGGAATTACGGTTGAAAGACTCTTCGTCTTGTTTCAGAGGCTGAATGAATTTCCTTATTGTTTATTAAAAACGTATGTGTCCGCACTTATACACCCGTTAACTTACATTTTCTATGACAAGGAATATTTCCAAATATTTTCAAAACAACAAAACTGTTTAACTGTTTTCTGTTTTATCGGCCAATTTCTCTTTTATCAATTTTCTCGAAAATCTTAGAGAGACTGTTTAATATACTAATGGAAACATTTCTAAGAAAAAATTAAGGTTGTCAGGCTCAACATGATTTAGAAAATTAAAATCTATGGAATGGACAATTTTTGTTCTTGAAGATGTTGATTCATCAATGATTTAAAACGAATCATCTATTGGAATAATTTTAGATTCTTCGAAAGCTTTTTATTTATTGATGATTCTGAGCGCGTCAACTGCAAAAATCATTAGTCCCGGGAGTGAAGGGCATGTTTTTCCTCTGGAGGTGGTGGTGATTTTCCTCCACTGCATGGTAAGATCCGGTGCCGATCTAGCGTCGGCTAGCGGGATTTCCCCCATTCAGGAATCTCTCACCAGCGGGGCGTCCTCGCAGCCTGGACAAGCTCTAAGCTCCCGACTGATTTCCCGGTATATGTGTGTATGTTTCGTACATACGGTGTGTGTGTAATAAAGGATAGAATACGACAAGGAAGAGGAAGGAAAGATTGCGCGAGGTCAGGGGGTCCGTTTGTTGGGGTACTGCTCCGGCATTAGCCTTTTGTATATCAAAGAAATCACGGAAAACTACCGATCAGAGCTCCCGGTCGCTAGAATTCTTCTCCAAACAGCGACTGAACTCGACCTAGCTATCTAGCTAGTGTCGAAAGTACTGTAAACGAAGGGACTCAAACATAGGACTTCCCGCATTGACAAGAGATGATGTCCTGGGCCACCTCTTCCGATCGAAAGCTTTAGATTTTGACCATTACATTTTGCAATCAAAATTACCTTCATAAGGAAATCGTCGTATTGCCCTAGATTGGATATCCTCGTACCTTAAACATCTACCGCGAAGAGTAGAAATACCGTGCGGACTGGTAGAAATACTGGTGCGGAAGAACACAATTTGCTCATTTTCCCAATTCTTTACCAATTGAGCATTTCGTCTTTCAAGGCGTCTGTGATTTCTCCGACGTAATAGGCAGTGCTTTTCCCTTTTAAAACTGAATAAGCACAAACTCGCCAACTTCAAATTATTATATTAATTATTTCATCGACATACCTCAAAATAACAGTTCTGAGCCGGCCTGGTTGGCCGAGATCGTTAAGGCCGTAGCGATCTCCAACCAAAGTGTCGCGGGTTCCGAGTGCATGGTTGTTTTTATGTTCGTCCTTTCACCCCTGATTACCACCATATCATGTCATATTCAAAGTTACCATACCATTAAATGCAATAGTCGTCGCTAATGACCTACATGTTGATGCGACCTTAAATAAAAAAAATAGTTCCTATTTCATCATCTTCGTATTGCTTTCTCGCAGGATCATATTTTCTTAAACGCTTGCGCTCTTAGCATTTACTTGGCAAACTAGCATGATCAGAAGATACAAGACATCACTGGCATGACCTAACAGTCAGGTGCTCGATGTCGAAAGTACATCAGTCTCCCCAAATTATGGTATTTTAGTATATTTCAATACAGAACTATTTATTCGTATCACGCATAACATTTTCATAATACGTAACATTCTCATAAAAATAAAAAATATCTAAATGATTGTACGTTTTTGTGAGTACAACTTGTGTGTGTAAATTGGAAGCAGCGTATTTCACTCATTTGAATCAGGGGGAACTCAGACTCTATTTCTGAATAAATAGAGGAGAAAGTAGTCTTAAGAAGCCACCAAATGTTTTTCGGTGAGGACTTAGTTTCTAAGCGTAAATTCCGTTTAAAATGTGTAAACTACTTTCAAATGTATTCTTAATTAAGACAGTTGAGATTGATCCAACATGTTTGTGTTAAACTGTAGAAATAACAACGTTTAAACATATCTATTTAAAAAATCTTGTCCTAAATCCTCCCTTTGATGAGTTACATACAGAAAGTTTTGTTGAATCACAGTTCAGTTTTTTATTAGCAATGAAATCACACTTAAGACAGATTTCCGTGAAAATTTCGAGAAACCTATCCTTATGATGTTTAACCGACTGCTCTTTGTATGCATGTTGAGGCAGGTGAAAGATTTCAAAAGTGTAGAGTGACAATTTATAAAATAATTAAAATGAAAATTTTTCTCTGATACTTTCTTCCTTTATATAATGATGTGATAATTATATTTGCTCCGCGATATAACTACAACATAGATTTGAACAGTATTTTCTATTAATAATCATGGATTTCGCAGTGGTTGGCCACAGGGTATCTTAAATAACAAACTACAGCAGAACCTCGCAAATCCGCAATTTCGGATAATCCAAACAAAATTCGGAGGAAAAGAAACAAAAGAAATAAAATGCTCATTTGTAGTGTAAAAAAGGGCTTTATAACTGTAGAACTGAAACACTCATTATTGAAACACAAGATGTCGAAATGAAACGATTATTGCACTGGTAACTTCGGTGTAAAAATCACATGTTTATGAAGCATTAATTTTCACCTAGAGGAACTTAAAAAAACGGTAATCTTTTGCCGTAAGACACTCAAATTGCTTGATGATACAATGTGATGATGCGATCGCTATTCTACGTTGCCATTTTCTCACGCTACGTGGCATTATCCTCTAATCCTATCCTATGGTATTTCAATATGTATGGTACATTTTTTCGGATCCGAACATTTTCGAATCCGAATAGACTCCCATAATTAGTTCGGATTACCGGGGTTCTACTGTAGTTAATTCCCCAATTTTTTATAGAAAGAGTAATGATGTATATTCTTCTGGCGTGTTGATTTTACTGTTTCACGAGCTAGAATTGTACGAACACGAACTCAAATAGAGGCTCGGAGAACTAATAATATTACTAACGAATATTTGTAAGCAATTTGTAGCAATGTGTAGAGAACGCATGAATGACAAAGCACATGACTCGGAAATGTTATATAATGAAAATATTGTGGAACATGTTATTGTTCAATTTATGTTCTACAAAATTCGCACAAACATATTACTATTATCACATTTACTCACCTGAAAATGTGTAATAATGACCTTTAACAATTTTTATAGCATATCAAGTACATATGCATCTGCACTACAGAAGTGATAGTTGAAATTGTTTATGACATTCATTGTGTACGATTCAGCGTATTTTGTAGCGCCATTTTGAAGAGCAAGCGAGAATTCACCATGTAATGGACAGGCTCGCCCCCAGGGGACTCTCCCCTATTTAACCCCTTATTTCGTAGAGTGTGCCTCGAACTTTGTAAATCTTATAAACTCATACTGTTGCAACGTTTCATAAGGGATTTATTATTATAAAAGCATTGATGTAGTTTTCTTAATTGTGATGTTAAGTTTTCCGAGTCTTTCTTTATGATTTCGACAAATGCTTCTTAACGTACATGAAAAATAGTAACCTTGACACTATTTATAATTATTATTATTTTATTATTATATTATTTATTATTTTATTATTATTATTATTTGTAAAATGAGACGTGTTACATTATTGTATGTGCCTTAACTGATATAAAGCCTACTCTTAAGTTTCTAAGATGAGAAGTCGCGCAAAAAAGACCGTGTGATACAGCGAGCAAAAACGGAAGAGGAAAGCCTGCCGCCGGGCACGAGTACGCTCTAATCTAAACTCTTCTAAACTAATTAATGAAGGCAGGCGCGGACGTCAAGTAGTTCATGCTTCAAGCAACGGCCAGTATCTGAAACTACTTTATCCTTCCCAAATTTCCGGCGCGTAATTCATAGTTAGAAGATATAGCGATCCAGCTTTCCGTCACAAATGTATATACGTTCTCGTATTTCGGAAAACTTGCACACGGTTTCTTTGATAGCGATTCGTCCTTTGTTTTCGGTCACCAATATTCGTGTCTTTTGCACCTGCCATTAACTGAAAATTTACCGGAGTTCTGAACAAAATAATTATACGTATGATACGGTAAATCATTTTCAGACACAGCCAGTTATGTTGGATAGAGCGGAAATGATTTAAGTTTACTTCATAAAATAACTTAGCTCAGTTAGGAGAGATCACTGTGACTTTGACACTCACTTTCCTACGCCCAATGATTTTGTCTATTGTAATATTACGTTGATTACATATTTGGATCTCTGGGTCATGTTCCCCACCTGGACGAGAGGAGGCTATTCATTCACTTTTCCAAAAAACGCGCAAAGGGGGCGCTCCCTGACGACGTTAATGTATATCCTTTAGTTCCAGTTGGCTACTTCTCTCGTAAGAAAGAGACTCATGAAATTAGGCGCCGTTAGTGATTTATATCAACTGTGGCAAATTCAAGTGGAACCTGTGGGAGACCTGAAAGTGATATGAATACTACATGGTATGAAGCAAGGAATCACCAAATACTGATGTTACGTGTGTGAGCAAAACAACCACGACAAAAAACGCGAAAAGTATTCAAATTTTCGAAAAATTGTACATGGCTTTATTTCAAAACCTACCTGTAAGGGATAGATATCATTGGGAGAAAATCTCTATCTTTAATATTTTACCTGTGGGAAGACTCCAAAAAATGTTGAAATTTAGCAATTTTCGAAATATCAGGGTATTTAATGTACATGAGACCTACACCATTCTCTTAAACATCCTCTACATACACTATTCAACAAAAAAATAATAAAAAATGATGGAGCCATTTTTTTTTAATTTTGAAAATGTTCCAGGGGCTTCATGTTAAGTACCCACAAAAATTAAAATATCGATATCAAATTCACGAGACCGCGACATCAGCCAGATAAATAGGGGAATATCAATTTTGGAGAAAATCTGCTAAACGGTTTAGCCGCTAGCTTTGTTCACAGATGGACAGACAGTTTTACCGTCATTCGATTTTTCCGTATCAAGAATCCGTAAAACATAAATTCCGGCTGCATTACGTGTTAGAGAATTTTTTTCTAAATTTAGCAACTGGATTTATCCACTTTTTGGTTACCAAGGGTCTGTAATAAGTTTTTTCTGCCGAAATATTGCTTTTTCTTCGCGCATCATTACATAACTTTCTCTCTACTTCGAAGCGAGAAAGTAAAAATTAGGGTCACGCCATTCTGGTTGTAACCGCATTACATATTCTCCAACGTTATACAAAAGGTGAAAAGACATAATCCTTGGAAATAAAAGACATGTTTCTTAAAAAAAGGTGCTTGTCAAACCATTTCTCCTTTCGTATCAGTATTTCTCTTATCTAGGCCAACAGGAATCGTATAATTTTCTGTAGAGGGCGTAAAAAAGTAAAAACGTGCTGTGAAGAGTCTTCTTCAAAACACTTTGCATCTTGTGTAATCTTAAACCAAGTTCACAAGACTCTGTGATTTCGGAAAACTTCGATCTCGAACTGTGAGGGGTGACTGTGTTTCTTAATTCTTTCTACAGAACACGTATCAGTTAGTTTGGAACGGCAATAGATGCGGTGCAGTATTTTGCCGCGTATATTAGTAAAACAAAAATTCTGAAATAATGGGATACTTTGATATAATATTTTGGGCGATTTCTTAGTATCGCTTAAGATGAGATGATTTGTGAATGTATTATAAAGAAGTCGATTCCAATGCATTCATTTATTCCCGCGTTCAGCTTTTTACTCTCTCCTCGCTTCTACTCATTTTTTCGACTACCTAATTTTAATTTCATTTTCTCAAATCTCCTTCAGAATTACGACTCTCCAAACAAGGCGGGATATAATAAAATTTAATTTATTCGCAGTATCGATCGCCTATTTCTAAGAAGGTACTGTAACAATTTGGTTAGCAGCCTTCGCGGTAACTTTCTTTCCCTTTTCTTCGGTACGTTCGAGTGAGAAGAACTTTTCGGAGTGTTCCAATCAGTGAGCAGATGGCGTGGAAAAAAATTTCAATTAAATTCCCTGAAAGACATTTCGAACGAATTATATTTTTCTAAATCTTCAAGTTTCGTTCATTTCTCCGGATTCTCAGAGAGAATTTCAGCGCAAATACTATGTAAACGAATACGTAATCATACTTTCATTGTTAGAATTTTTAGCATATATTTTCAATCAGTAATCGTAATTTTTTTCCGTCTAACGTGTCTTAAACTTTATTTAAGGGAGGGACTTTATCTGAAGGAATGGATGCATATTTTACTTATTGGGAATGAGATTGGAGGGTAGCAATTAGTGGGTATTGCAATTCCGTTCAGTACACTTAATTTTACTCTTGTCGATATCCTGATAAATTTCAGCATTTCTTGCACAATTGTGGGATAAATATTCTATTTGATTTAATAAGTGTTGATGAAAATCTAATTTAGAAAATCTTGCCGCTAGGTTCATTGTAGTCACATGCATAGGACTGCAATTTTTGCCATTTTAATAATATATTGTACATGAATAAGTGTTAGAAGCAAGTGGAATAAAAACCAATATCTTTCAAATCTATGGGACAATTTTTAGGTGTATCTGCACTTCATTCCATTAAGAGAGATAAAACCGCTCTAACATGGCGTTCTGCATGGCTTAAGGTAAGCGCGGTTTACTATCGCAAACAAGAAAGAAGTAGCATTAATAGTCCTGTCCTGTTCTTGGGTCCACAGCCCGATGCGGGTCGTGGCTGACCATGGCCCAGCCTCTTGGCCACGGAATATGAGGTTCGTGTGGTTAGCACAAAGAAATCTCTCCACCGTATGTGCTGGTCTTCTAAACCTTAGGGTGGGCTTTCTCATCGTCACACGGCAATAGATACTGCATCTGTAAGGCATCTGATACGGCAATAGATAGGGCATCTGTAAGAAAGCGCCGTTGTAATTTAGCCCCCACCGGGAATCGAACCCGGGGTTGCGCCGAGGAAAGCGAGCACGCCACCGAAGGCAATGCTAGTATTAGCAGCATTAATACAGTAACAATGCAATATTAAACTACCACAAATTAACTACTGAACGAAGAAAGTGGTGTATTCCAGAAATAATAGTGAAGTGGCTTAATATAAATGTTATAAACGTCTGCGGCATGTAGGAGGGTCGATGATCCCTTTTTGCCAAAAAACATATGGTAGGAAATCATATAACGAAGTTAGACACGTGTCATTGCCTGATTGGTACGCAAATCATCTCGCATTAGTGTTTGCTAGGTGCACGTATTCTTAAAAAAAAACCTGCACCTTGGAAATAACAGCATTAATTTTTGTCTTTATTGTTAAGCTTTTATTACAAAAATGTGTCGATTAAAATATAAACCTTAAGTTTTGATGCGCGCGTGGTAACGGCGATGCACGTTCTGACGCAAAGCCAGACAAAAAATGATGAAAATCGTACTTGAAACATGGCTGAAAATAAATATTACAAGCTTCTAGGGGATGTAGAGTGATAACTTTTTTCCAATGAATAGTTTGTAAAAAAACATATTACGGAGGGTCATGCTGCCACTTCAAATCCGAAATGATGATTAGATGAGAAATGAAATATTATATGCCACATGTGTCATTTTCCCTTGATTTTTAGGCAACTCTTATGGACAGATGTTCGACAGGTCACGTTTTGTCACCATCAAAGAGATTTCATGTACCTTCCGAATATTTGTGCATATGGGGTTGACTAATTAGCAAGGGCATATGTCTCTACATACAACCAGTCATATGCAATTTCCCACTATATGCCCATTGGTAAACAGGTATTATTTTCGGCCCCTGTACACAGATGTTTATAACAATTGTGCAACATTTCCTCAGTATTATGTATAACGGAGTAAAATGGCAAAAATAAGGGAGGAATGGTTAGGAAACATCATGCTCGAAGTGGTTTTGCACCAAATACACTACAAAAAATTGCACCAGCCATAATAGAAATCTTGAGTTACTATTGATATTATGTGATATCTACTGTTACAAGTGATTTTCCATGAAGTGTCTATTTGACCTATTTGGTAACTTAAGTACTTTTACCTAAAATATGAAATTTATTTTATTTTTTAAAATTTTGAACGTTTTACAAAATATAAGAATATGTTTGCTAATAAAATATCATATACGCGAATATGAATAGGTTTCAGACTCGTTTAGTTTTTCTTGATCTACAATTTTTTGGGGGAAATTACGAACATGGGGACGAAATTCGAACATTTTTAAATAGTTCAAAAATGCATTGTTTCACATTTGTAATATCTCTTTTAGAAATACATACAGAATAAATAGTTGCCCGGAAACTTATAAGCAGCAAAATATTGTTGACTGCTTGTATATTTGATTGCCTATTGTGATTTGTTTTTAAATTTTTTAGTTCCCTTTAGCAAAATAAAACTGTTATAAAACCTCATAAATTTTGAAACATACAGTTCAATATTTTAGACACCCCTACTTCATTGAAGATCGTACTTTTTAGTAAAATCAAGTGAAAAATAAAAATTTACGTAAGCAAGGTTTTCTCCCAAACAGCTCGAATTTTAACTTTAAATATTTTCCTCAAATAGATTGCTAAATATTTGGCATAGGTCTAATTTTAAAAATAAAATCCTTTAAATTCCGAAAATTGCAAAAGTTCAACTTCTTTGTGACGAAATGGATAGTTTATCTAACTACTGTGGAAACTCTAACGGAGAAGAGCGTTGCTCCTGAAACCTACGCACTGAAGTTAAAACCCCAGCTCGTGCTTATACTTGTGGTTTGAAAACTCTCGGATAGGCCGATATTGAGCCTTGAGATGACCACAAAATGAAGTGGTCAGTGACAGTTATAACATAAGTAATCCAATTCAGAAATATATAATTATTGTTAACCACTCTTTGTTGGTACTTTATTCATCATTCAACTATTTGTGGTTAAACGGTGGGGAAGAGAGACTGGATCTCAAGAAAACATGCGCAGATTGAACTTATTCCCTTTAAGTCACATAAAGGTTTTACTGTCCTTTGGCGAAAAAAACAAATAATTCAAATCAAATTTCCTCAAAGGTTGTGCTAGTATTATATTACATTACCATTACAAAAACTACGAGATTATATGTGCTGTTTAACACTACTAGATTTCTTTGTTATTTAGAATATAACCAATTAATGTTTATACATAACAAAACAGTTGATACTTACAAGAAGTCTAATAAAAATATTACACTAGATCAGAAAATAACATACGTAATATCTGAAGACTGCAATATTTATTAAAAAAATAAAATGAATAGGACATATTATATATTTTTGTCAATATGTAATAATATAGCATATTAATTAATGTGTAATATGTTATATTATGTTTGAGAGTGATATGCTCAACTTCAAGAAAGAATATACATATATATAGAAAGTTTCAATGAATGCCTTGGTCACATTCGTAAGGTATTTCTTCCCATTAATACCATGTTCCTTTTGATATTTATAATCCCGATTTAAAACTTCCCTGTTGAGTGCATTGTTCTAGCACATTTCGAGATTTGTTGCACGTTCTTACTTACTAAATTTTTAGCCAATAGCTTTGACAAGAGTGTATAAGAGGGTGATAAATATAATCGTATTTCGTATACAATCGTATAAATACAAACATTTTTCGTAGAGGAGAGTGACTAACCAATGTCTACTTTTGTAGTATTTTGATGCAATTTAAATGATCAATATTCCATCATTGTATCTAAGAGATTGCGAAAAGTAACAACGGTGACGACGACGCTCGAGTCGGCTCGGAAGGGCGACTCGAAAACAAATGCATAGCGGGAGAGGATGGGAGGCAGGCGGCCCACGGAGCGGACCGGGTGAGTTCCGCCGATGAACGCTCAGCCGTCTGACTGAATGCTGCCATTTGTCCGTGTCAGCGCGCGAACCTTCGTGCAGGCGTGGTTTGCGCAAGTAGCTTATAACAAATGAAAAGCTTACGAAGCAATGGCGGCACAGAGCAGGTTCCTCGTGATATATGAGTGAAGACAAAAATGCATCTTTCTCAACGAAGACAAAGTCGCTCACGTACGCATGCACATACATACATGTAAACACTTACGCTTCTTCCTTTTTTCTTTCTTTCTTTTTTTGTTCTTTACCTTTTTTCTTTTTTCCTTTCGTTCTTTTTTCTTCCTTTCTTTGTTTCTTTTCTTTATCTACCATTTATTTTTCTTTCTTATTTCTTGCTTGCTTTTTTTATTCTCTCAGTTCCCTTTACTCCTCTTTTATTGTTTCTCCTTTCCGGGGGTAATTATAGAAAAAAGTATGTCAAAGCTTAGGATCTAGAATGTCAATAAAAGTAACGAAAATCACTTGATTTTATTAGCCTGGTGAAACTCCTAATATTATACGAAAATCAGCTCGTATCAGCTACGAACTCAAGCACACAAATACTTATGACATTACGTGTGTTACTCATAAGCGTATTTTATTCCTTTTTATAAATCAGTAATTATTATTTTAATACATTTTTCTGGTAGAATGTGAAAAGGGCAGAAAACATTTTTCGAAGAAAAGTTGATGAAACTAGACTCATCTCATCTCACAAAATCTAAAAGTGTAGAGCAAGGGGTGGGACGCGCACGAGGAGGCGCAAACAATGCTGGGCGTTGCATCTCAATTACTCGCTCCTTGCCACCTGGGAATCAGCAGAATGTTCACTAATCATTCTTTTACCACTTCTCTGCCGGAGGAGAGGTATTTGGTATCTTTGTCACTTGATTTTATGAAATGAGGCCCGGCTTTGGATGAGTTTGTTGCCTCCGTCGAGATAGAGAAGATTCACATAGTAGAGCATCAGGACATTAGCAGACTCGGACACGTCGGATCGTCCAGAAGTGCTTTAATAAAGAGAATTAAGTCGTTTCCATATAGACGTTGCAGCTCTTAGTGAAATCCATTTCATATGGGAGGGTAGCCTCACAGAGTATTCCCACAGTTGCTACTGAAAAGGATATCGCGAAAATACCCGTTGCCTTCGTGCTTGCGTCGGGCTTGTAGTAAGAGATCTGCTGAACTTAAAAAGCATTCAATGGGACTCACTGAACGTCTCTCGCTCTTAGCGTTTCATTTCTGGAACAAAGTAAACGTCAATGTCATCAGCTCATACAGACTTACTAAGGATGCAGAAGAATCTGTGAAACTCATTTTAGCACGAACATTAAACTTTGCTAAAAATATTCCACGAATCGAAGGCATAATCCTACTCACTTATTGCCACACAGGCGTTGGCCTCGAGAAGAATTCATTTCTTTCACTTTTCTGACTTTTCGGCTTTACTTCTTCCGCGAAGGAAGGCGTACGAAGGATTTTTAGGAAGGCGTACGAAGGATCGCAAGCGTATATAGCAAGACGTATTATTTCGACCTTCAGAAACAGAGTGAGGCATTTGAAATGGATAAAAATTCTCAATTAGAAGAACAATGTTCCTCATGTCATTTCGCTTAAAAAATGCTTCGTTTCTGTACATCGTTTTGTTTTTTTTTTTGACGTTTTCTCTTCTACGATGCCATCTAAACGGTTACGTTTATAGTGAGTCGAAGCCTTTAGGACTGTGCTTAGTAATACCGAAGAATAAATCTTCTTTTGGATAGAAACAAAGAAACACGAAAAATTCGGGGGGGGGGGGTCAAATAACGGCAGCCTTGTATCGGGCGCGACCTTGCGAACGCACCCGATCTCAGGCCGGCAGAAACACAGCACGACAGCCGGGCGTCTGAATTACAGTGCGCTCAGTGCATTCTCTATTCACAAATAACGCTGAGAATATCCTCTACTACTACTACTAGAAATGTGCATGAAATTGCACTGGTATGCAGACTGCGGTAAAATTGAAAAGTTACAAAAATACATTTCTAAGGAAATCTACGCTACTGCGGCCAAAACTGTAAATTTATAAATTGATGTGTCCGGGCATGGTCATTTGACCCGTTAGTATAGTGAATGTTTTATCCCGGGAGGTGATGGTGTTTCTCTCTCACTGGATGTTGAGTTCCGTCACCTTGCGATGTTGACTTGCGATGGATTTCCCTCTCCTGGTATTTCCCCTAGTGGACACCGCCCCAGACGGGTCAAGCTGTAAGTTGGTCTCTCGAGTTGTGTAAAGGAGTATTGCATGGAAGAATATGTCTATGAAAGTAAGGGGAGATGATAGGACAAGCAAGAGGAAGGAAAGATCGATTGTTCGCGGTCCTTTGCCCATTTGTTGGGGCACTGACACCTGGGAAAACTACCGATCAGAGGACTCGAAGGTTACAGTTCTCCTGCAGACAGCGGCTGAATTCGAACTAGCTAGTGTGGAAAATTCGCCACGTCGGGGCCCGAACTCTAGGATCTCCCGGTCAGAGTCGCTTCAGAGACTAGGAACACGTTCGCCGAACTCACGCGTTGCACGTTCTACTATTACCTTCGCCAATGCATTTTTGTTTCCATATAACTTTCTTGCAAATTTGTATCAGAAATGACTTCAAAGAGAACTTCTTCTGAAAATGTTCCCAACCAATTTTTTTTAAATATATTTCAGAGTCTTTTCTCCGAGAGTATGATAGTTATTTACTTCTTCGAGGGAAAATATATTACGAATGCTCACAAGCAAGATAAAAAAATTTCAGTGATTGTTGACTAGCAGCATGCTTATCTGAAGTAAGTGTTCGATGATACGCCTACGTTTGCAAGACCTCCATTTCCTCCGCTCAACCAACGTCTTCCTACTTGGCCACGAGTTTATAACTGAATTTGCAACTTGTTCCTCAGAACGGAAAACTAACGTCTACTAGTAGTATTCGAACTGCTGTCGGTTAACTTGAACCAGCTGTACTTCCTGGAAGAACTTTAAATGTAACTTCAAATTAACTTCTCCCCATAGCACGTCACACAGATTTTAACTGTTTTTGACGTAAATAAATAAATAAGAAGACCTTTTACACCTCCTCGAGGCATGCAGACGTACTCCTAGGGAATGCGTTGCGATTAAATATTTCATAACCATTACAATCTAGTAACAAAGTTTCACAGCACATCCGAATGATAAATCTGCCCTTGGTTTGGAAATCCGGATGTCAGAGCTAAGGACACATGGCGGGCGTAGGTAATAAACCCATTAGCGCGCCGCCGTCGAAGCTCATGTCCCTCTGCATGTCCCTGCACGCGGCGTGAGTCCTTGTTACCGAAAAAGTGGATCATTCTTGTCCCTCTTGATAGAAAATTACCTTCTCCAAAGGTTCGGTAGTCAGAATTCACGTGTTACCAGTCCTTGACACCGAAAGATGGGTCGTAGGCAAAACACCTGTATGTCAGTCCAACCTCTGCCTAGTCAGTGTGTTTTTAAGCGTCTGAACTATTTAGTCGCTAGGTTGAATTCAGCCGCTGTCTGGAGAATTCTGTGGCCGGCTGCTCTCATCCTTAGTCTTCCGTCGTTTCTCCGATCACTACCAGGCTAATGCCGGAGCAGTTCGCTAACAAACAGGCCGCGAACCGCGCGCGAGTTTCATCCCCACCACTTATAGTATCCTCACCCCTTACTTTCGCACTTACACTACGTACACGTCACATGTTTGGAAACACGTGCTCTTACAAGTACTAAACGACCACACATGTCGGGTGACCAGTCGGGAGCTTAGAGCTTGCCCCAGTTGGGGCGAAAACCTCGTACAGCGACATTAAGATCGGCGGTGGTACTTGCCATCCAGCGGCAGCACCGCTGCCTCCCACGATGGAAACACACAATACACAAACCGGACTCATTTCCATTGCGGTTGACACTCGCGAACGAAATAATTCGAAACACGAAATAATCAACAAATGTATAACTGAATTATGAGACTGAAAAGTAAACTGTCCCGTTCCTAGCAAACTCTCTGTATTCCCAAGAATAGCAAAACATCCACATTGCAAAAGTGTAATATTGATTATAGAGATTACTTTAGTGAACTCTGTTCTGAAAAAAAAAGATCATTAAATAAGGTCATGAACAAGATTTTAAAAAAACAATTGATTTCGCCTATTTTTTCTTGAAGTAAAGGCAATTTATAAACAAACGTTTTTTTTCAAATACGGCTCCAAGTGAATTATTTATTTTCTCGGATAGAGCAAAGGACACTTAAAAATGGCGGAGGTCACATTTTCTTTATACTCGCTGAATTTTCGAAAATTGCAAAACTTACGAATAATGCGATATGATACGTGCTGTTGTAGAACCAATAGCGTCATCCAAATATTCAGATCTCGTGTTTGCATTTAGTGTCAGTATTCTGCGTATCAACAACTTGTATGTCACAAGTGATTTATATAAATACTTTCATTTTAATTGTATTTATTTTCCTAAGTGTTTATGCTGATGTTGGTATTTTATGTTTTAACTTTTCTGACACTGTTTAATAAGTAATTGTCTCATATATGTTTTACTGGTATAATGATGCAATATGCTATATCAGATTAAAAACATTAATATCATTGATAGTAATTATTATTATATTGTAATTGCAGAAGAAAAGATAATTAATGTGTGTTAGGTATTACGTTTTTTGATTTTTCGTCGATACCGGTTCTCATCGTAATGTCGATTGCTTCGATTGCAATTTTTTTCAGTGTGTAGTCAAGTTGAATTCTTTTCAGAAACCTCCAGAGTGTCGTCTAATATTGACATTCGAATCCGCCTTTCCTTTGGTGTAGGCAAACATGGCACCCATCTGACACAAAGCTTTCCCGTGTTCCATTGTGCTTAATGAAATACATACACTCCTTTGAAACGCTAACATGTGCAATTAATCGTCTATCGGCAACAACACTATCAAGCACTTTATCGATGGGTTCGGATATTAAATTAGTTTACCGACTTGCAAGACGCGGCCGCTCGTCATTGTCTTTCTACCGTGCTCATACCCCTCAACGTGGTCGAGTGGTTCCATAGGCAGAATATGTGACAAAATATTATGTTTGTTGTCGAAATGCGATTACATTTTAATCATAGTTATTTCTTATTTATAATCATACCTATTTTTAATCTTGTCAATAAACAATATATTTAATTTTTAATTATTTTAATGGGATTTTTGGCAACAAATAAGCAAAAAGCTGCCATTTTCAAGGTAATTGTTTTTTAATTACCACTGCAAATTAAGGGTTTTCCTGAAACGGGCTACTTTATTTCAAGTTGGCAAAATTTCGCATTTCCGGTATTATTTGCACAGTGGTAAGAGCTACAAGCCACGCCACGCCACCCCACCCCCGCGCACCGCTCTCCTTGGCGTTCCTATACCCTCGCCTGCCCCGTCTCGCCCCATGCGCCCCTGGCATGCCGCCGCCCTGGCTGGATCCCTGTGGATTAACAACGTGACCACCATTTCCGTTATTAAAGCGCGTTCCAGCCACGCAAGGGGACATTGCGTGTAGTGACAGGGACGGCCCCTCGCCTCCCGGGCGATTTCCGAAGTGGAGCCCGCGGCTGGGCGAAGTTGGCCGGCAACATTCGAGAAAATTCAAAAATATTTTGTATTTATTTTATCCGAGATTTCCCATTCCAAATGTTTAATTATTCTGGCCGTATTTCATATATACATATGAAAATAGTTTACAATAAGGTATGTTTAATTCGTATTCTATCATTAACAGTACTGGAGAAAACTTGTACTGAAAACTCCTCCTAAAAACGATCCAACTTTTATTTATGTAGAATGCAGTTTAAAAAATTGTCATTCACTAAAATTGATTCATGTTCAATTCATTCACTAATGCATATCATGTAAATAGTTTCACTCTCATTGGTGAGACTAGGCAAAGAAGTCAACTTACGCCATCATGCCTTCCCTTCTCCTAATATATGTGCGAAAATATAAATGCCTTTCCTGAAACTCGAACCTGCAGTTTTTGGTTCCCTGTACTTTGTGTAAGATACTCCCAGCTCCGGCTACTCCGATTAAAAAATAGAGCCATTTGTGAGAAACGTTTGAACATATCGCGGGGACTTCTTGTAAAATATCCCAAAATTAAAGCATATATTTCGAAATCAAAGGGCCGCGATCACCACTACATTGATCGGGGAATATCAAATTTGGTGAAAATCCTGTGTTAGTTTCAGGCGACAGCTTTGTGCACAGACAGACAAACGGACGGATGGATGGACAGGTGGGTACGACCACCGGCACCAAAAACCAATTTTTTGATCAAGAACCCACAACACTGACTGTACTACGCAAGCGAGAACGAAAGTCAACACATATAGCAGCAAGAAAAATCAACCTTTTGAGGATCAGACACACTTAAATTTAGCTTTTATGTCGAACATTTGACATTCTTCTCTGCAGCAATAGTTTCTCTGTTCTGCGAAATAGTAAACTAAAAAATACAAATGATCGGTTCCCCACCAGCAGATCAAGACGCATCGAATGGTGAACTGGAATGGGTAAATTTCGGGTCGTGGACGGACGGACACTCGCAGATTATCTGATTACCATATAGACTAATAGACCTCGTAATGATTATTGTGTTTAAAATATCTAAATTTGTTATTGAACTACAATTTTTTGCCACCTAGAATTCTCATTACGAGAGCCATTGTGAGTTTTCTCTACAATCATTGTAAAGAGTTTTCATTACATAAACTAGCGGTGCTACAACAGTACATATTTTCTCGTATTATTTCTAACTATTTTTTTATTTCTAGAAATTTTCGAAAATTTTAACTTCGGCAAAAATGTGACCTGCGCCTTTGTTAATGACGTATTTCCTATCCGTGAAAAAAGTTGAGCTGTGATTAAAATTATTTTCTTTTGATTTCTTTAATATATTTTTGCTATTGTGTAACTCATATGTGTAACTCAACTCTTAGTTGCGTCGGATGTTCCATTTGCCGCTGTCCTGCCCAGGCCCAAAGATTATTCTGAAGATTTTTCTCTCAAATGCACCTAGTAGATTTATATCATTTTTATTGAAGGCTGGACATTCAGTTCCATACATCACTATAAGTTTTAGGAAAGTCTTGTATAATTTTAGCTTATATTTATGTCGTAGGGACCGCGAGCCAAAAAGATTTTTTAGTCCAAAGTAACTTCTATTTGCCATACTTATCCTTGCCTTCATTTCAGCTGTCGAAAAGATATGTGTCAGAAGTGTTCCAAGATATTTAAAGGAGTTCACTATTTGAAAGGAATACTCATCTATTTCGATTGATTTCGAGTTAGTTTTCTTCTTGGTTAATTCCATATATTTGGTTTTTCTACTATTAACACTAGGTCCAATCTCTTTTGCCGCAGTAATCAAGCTCGATGCCGCTTGCCGTAACGCCGTTACAGTTCTCCCCACAAGTACTTAAGTACGCGACTCGTAATGCTGTCTTCACGCACAATTACTGAAAGTTCATCGGCAAACGAGGAAAACGAGGGAGCGCCGGCGCCGCAGGAGACGCCGCAGTCTGGTGGCGCGGCAGATGGTTTGAATTTCGCGCTCGGAAGTGACTTTTTAAATCCACTTTACGCGAAGACAAAACTTTTTTCGGAAAAACTGAACTCGCCATTCTTCATGATGTTCACCACAGAATCTGGGGTGTTTTTTGTAATGGGAGCGGCCACCCTACGGACACCTCGGGAGAGCAGTCAAGAGCTTAGGGCGTATCCAGGATGGCGATTTCCCGCTGGAGGAGATATCTAGAGGCAAAAGCTAGCAAGCCGACGTTGAGGTCGGCGCCGGATCTCATGATCCAGCGGGGAAGAAACGCCGCCACCACCCGGCTATAACATGTTCTAAACCAGGGCTCAGCACTCATTCGCTCCCTGGAACTAAGGCCAATTGCTCCCGGCTCTCAACGGACGCCTGAGACCCAGCGGGAGCGCAAAGCGTAATTTAAAGAGCGAATTCGTAGGTATGGGAAGTTGTACAACGGTGAAACCACACTGCCACTGCTCGCTCCCATGGACGTCTCATGGACGTCAACGAGCTCAGATATACATCTATCGATTCCCATTGTCTTCAAATGGTTAATCTCGCCAGTTCTGATTCTAGATGACAATAATTAAATAATTAGGTTTAATGATTGTCATCTACAGTCAGAACAAAAACAAGGAAGGCATTTTAACGGATAACTACGGCAAAACGGTTTAATTACAAACTATCTGATAGTTGTATAAGAAAGCGGCGTGCGATTTTGGAACTCATTGATAATTCACTTGTAGTATTATTTTCTTTCTCTAAAATAATGCAGATGCATTTAACTCTCAAGTAAAAACAAGAACCTGGCTAAGCAAAATTAACATGACAAGATTAACTTAAAATTAAGTTATTACAGCCGCTGCACATTCCTCATAGCCGGACGTGCTGTACTTAACTGCAAAATGGGACGTGTAATGTCTCTTTGGATTGAACGTTTTAAGCTACTGGAAATTTAATGGCTAAGTAAACACATTATATTATTTCTAGTTTTAGAAAATAAAATACGACTAAAGAGTCGTATTCCATTCACTTCAGTTTTAAGTAAGACAGGACTGTTAGTGTTAGAGCCGATCGCTTCTTCTTTCGTGATGAGCAATTGCGCAGTTTGTCTGTACAAGTGAAACTCTGCCGTCCAGCCTTTCCCTTCTACCCTTCGCGACCTTCAACAGTCACTGCCCTTGCTCCTGCTTCCGCCTTCTGCTCCGTCTGCTGGCGACAGCTCTTTGCTCCCTATCCGCTCTTCTGGTGATCCCGGCTTTACTCTCACGCGACTAACGACCAACGTTTTTACGCGCCCGGAAACACGGGATAGTCACTCCTAAACATGGTCATCCAATTATACAATCGCGCCCAGCCTACTGAGCTCCACGTCATAATATTTGATTACTAATACAGATTTTTTCCTTAAAATAAGCTAAAATAATATTAAGGAAATTTAAAAACCGTAACATATGGTTCAACCTAGTTTTTTCGCCTCCCTCACCGATAGATTTTTTTCATGGCAAATGATATTGATAATTACTACATAAACCTATTCAGTTTTTATTTTTCGTCAAAAACGTGCAATGGGAGGAACTGGTAAAAGAACATGAAATAATGCATTTAGGATTTTTACACGTAACTCGTTGCATTTTATTTGATTGGTGTAATTAAATCCTAATTATCCAGTGGCATCCCATTTTAATTACACAGGTAATCTAAAATATTTGTTTATCACACTTGACCATCGTTCGAAGACAAAAAGGAGCTGTGATCATCACTTCGATTCAAGAATGATCATTGGATAGGACGCAAAATGTCATTTCATTCAAAGTGTACATTAATTCTTTATTATTTTTTACTAATTAGTACTTTTTCGTCGCAATTTGGGGTTCTACTTTCGTAACACCAAATTCCACTTGTTTATAATAATATTATTGTAATATGAAATTGTAATTAAAATAAATGTTTGGGCCACTTGCCACTCTGTGATTCATTAATATTTACATTTGTACACACCAATAGACAGTTTTAGTCTTAAATAAAACTAATGAAAAGTGGGGAAATTTTATCATGAATGAGCTATCTATGTTTGAATTTTACTTCCTAAAAGTTAAAGCGATTGTACAATATTAAATATATACATTGGATACAAAATTAACCGGACTAAGATTTTTATATGTGATTACGAAGTTTTTGTTTCTTCATTTACTCTTTTATCATATGTTTACGAATTAGGCCTTTTAAAGTAATTTGAAACATATTTGTAATATATATGTCCATATTATCTGGTGTACTGCATACTTTTACACATATAAGGAAAACTCACATATCGTAGAATATTTCAACATTTCATTTGCAATATGTTCCGTATACACAGTTTCAAAATTACCATTGAAAAATTATTTTATACGTTTAGTGCAATTTTAAGTGATTTAGAAAAGATAGATTTAACTCCGAAATATCGCGTGGTTCAAGATGGTCTCCATTACATCTGATTTCAACGGAGTTTTAACTAGTAAAAAACAATATTAAGAGAGAAAAGTTGCAATTTCATATTTGAAAAATTTAAAGCAGTGTCATGTAACCCCCTGCTTGCTAAAAGCTCACTTGTCAGAAAATGATTAAGGATACTGCTTTCAGCAACACAAAAACAATTAATCTGTTTTAGTTTAAGACATAATTAAATTTATTCTATGGTTAGTATTAAAAGTAAGTTTTTTGACCATTTAATTAAAGCAATTTACACGTGCCTTTATTTTTTGCATTTTTTCTTTTTATTCAGTTTTTATTTCATATGTTACAACATGTTTTAAACATTTTTAGTCCATATGTATGTAGTACATATTTAGGTACAAGTTTTTGCGTATAAATCCTAGCCCAAATAATTAATATAAAAGTCGCGTTTTAAAGATATACAAATTGATATATTTCAAACAATACTTTCCCTGTAAACGCTCATTGTGATTCAACTTCCTAACTTTTAATTACGACGATAGAAATTATGGGAATCGTTCGATAAACGTTTTTATTATTAATTGTCTTATTTAATATTCTTTCATGTACAGCTGCTTTTTTTATTTAACGTTCAAAAGCAGTTAAAAAGTGTGTGTGTGTGGCGTACTATGGAGACAAGTGCAATCAATGCTTCTGAGTTAAGTATGCTCTTTATTTCATGCCTTTTCCAGGAAGAGGTGAGATTCCAGTTTTAAGTTCTTGATGTTCATTGTTGGTGTATGCATGATGCATTGATGTGAATTGTCAATGTGATATCGTTTATTGTGTAATTGTGTTGTGCTATGATAATAATGATGTGTCGTGTGCCGTGTCGTGTGTCGCCGTAGCTCCTAGCGCAAGAAGTTGCAGTGTGGCCGCTTTCCCTGACAATTCCTTTCCATGTAGTACATTGCCGCTCACTCAAGGAACACGTTTGCTGTCTCCAGTTGCAGAAGTGGCATCACCCGCTTTTGATGTTTGCAGATGAAACAAGTGTTTCTTTTTGATTCAATAAACGTTATAATGATTTGCTTTTGTAGTCAGAAAAGTGCAAAGGGGCACACAAATACAGGACATTTAATATATTGTGCATGGGTTCCCAATGGCTCGCGAAAATTCCTTAAAGATGCATGTATATGTTAAATGAAATATGTAAATTGATATGTGTGACATCTCTCAATATTAAGAGGAGAAAGTAATAAGCGAGTGCCGTGAATTTAAGGCCGATTTACTATTTAGAATCCACTGCATTTTCGACTGCCATATACTCCTTCGAACTGCAAACATCACGACGTTCTGCGAATAAATTCAATTGTCGAATTCTGTTGTAAAATGCTGTAATACAATGACAAAATGAAACTCAAAATTCTGCTAAATTGAGGCTAAATTTAAAATCTGCAGTTCTGAATGTGAAGATCTTACCTTCCAATTTCTTGTTTTCGTTTTCTTTTTAAAGGTTTATTATAAAAAAGTAAGTTCACCAAAAAGAGTGCGGGGTTCGGAATAAGCCACACCACGCCTATTAACTTTTTAATAAACACCTCATTACTTCTTGCACCTCACATTTCATTTTCACATCAAAGAATGTGTACTTCCGTAACGTTTCATCACTTTCAATTGAAATTACTTTATATTTCGGTAGTTTTATTCAAAATATTGTGAAACTCAATAATATTCGGTAAGCGCAAAAGGAATTAATATATCCAGAAGATACACGATGTCTATTTTAAATGTATTCAATTTAACCTAATTTTGCAATATTTTGTTGTTAGCATATACAAATGTATTATGTAATATCTGCTTGGCGTCTTTGTTTCCATAAGAACGATTAAATATAATTATATTTTGCTGATATATGGATATGGGTCAACTTCAGCGTCGTAACTTCTAATAAGTGCTCCTTAAGTGAACAATTCAAATAATCATCCTCCAATGATAGTTGTTGAAAACGGGACCTCTCATTTCGACACGTACTATCTTATATACCCTGTACCTCATTCGCCCAACAATTTGCTAGTTTAGGGTATGTCTCTTTGCGTCTCCCACTTCTAGGATAAAGAACGATGTTTTCTCTGTACATTTTGTCTTTTACAAATTTCCAATATATTGCATGTAAGAAGAAACCGATAAAAGGCGAATAACTACGAACCGTTTAGAAACGTGTCAGTAAATAAGTCAGCATATTGTGAAATTTTAAATTATGTTTAATTGCTTAAATGTTATATTTTGCATTCAAATTTTAACATATTAAACATAGGCGATTCACTACAATGTATATTCCGAAAAATAATATTTAAATTATTTATTAACATAATATTGCACGGATATATATTTGTACCAAGTATTAACTTGAAATGTTTTGCAACGGAAAAATATCGTCGTCACGAAAGTGCAAGAGGTTGCTTTGAGAGGGCGCATATGAAGGTTTGATTACGTAAAAAATCCGACTTTTAAGGTAGATAGTTGCATTTTGATTAATCACACATTACTTTGTAATTACTTAATATTCTGCTCTACCTGAAAATACAGAGGTTTAAATATGTTTCCTTTGCACTTCCTTAGTTTCGGTGAGTCGTTGGTGGCATTAAAAGAAAAATTCGGAGGTAGAAGGCTATTGTTATCGTTTGAGGTATTATTCATAAAATACACAGTATATCTCCCGACGCTCTTGAAATTATTGCTTTTATACGGGCGCAATCACTAGCAGAAAGCACAATGAAGAAGTTGTATTGCTTATTACTTTACTCTTGGGCTTATAGATCAAAAAGGCATAATCTTGCTGTGAAGGAGACGTTGGAACTCTGAAAAATGTCAGTTGAATTAATGAAAGTTTCTTCTAGGGAATAAATGACAAATTCTCTTTCTTTTCAGTATTCCGTAGACAAATCCTAGAACCTCAAGGGAAAATATAATTCTTAACGGGAAGGTTATTCGGAAATAATATTCCGGCTGGCTGACAAAAGAAATAAAGTAAGAGAATTTGTGGCACACAAAATTATTTCATTCTTGCAAAACTCCTCATTACCTTCTGTTAGACAAAGTAAATCAGATTTGCAATTTCTCTATTAGACCGGCACATCACGAAGGTCATAAACAGAACCAGAAATGTGCAAATAATTGAAATATATTACATTTTATTTAACTCTTCTAATATTTCTTTAAATGGTCTTAGAACACTTGTTAAATCGAATTAGTAATTATAATGTTTTTATTGTCTTTTAACTAGTATGAAAATGTCAATAAGAGGTAATACTTTCTTTTTTTTTTTTTTTTTTTTTCGTTGATCGGCCAACTAGGACCACGCAGGCAAGCACTCTGCCTTTACCGTGGCCCAGTTTTTATTCATTCTCACGGAGGCAGGTGCTTGCGACAATTCTTTGGGGGGACCAGCATTTAAGCTGGATCCGGTTTTTAACCCCAAGGTTGTTAGCCCTGGGGGTATGGGAGATGAAATTATGATATGATGATAATGGGGGTGAAAGGACAACACATATAGACATACACAAACACACAAATACACCCATGCCCGAGGCGGGATTCGAACCCGCGATCTTCTGGTCCGAGACCACTCCGGCACTACTGCCTTAGCGATCTCGGCCATCTGATCGGCCAATACTTTCTTTATTATTACCTAACTTTTTTATTTTTATAAATAAGAATTATTTGTAGCATTAGGTCGTTCACATTTAAACTAAACTAGCAAATTAGGGAAACTAAACCATATAAGATTTTAGGAAGTAGAGACTCTTCTCTAATAATTAGTTTTCCAAGCATACTTCTTTGTGTTGCAGATGCATAAATCTTGAGACACAATAGGCTCCATTTCAAAAACAAAACAAAAAGTTGAGAAGTTCAGATGCATTTTTATTACCATACATGAGGAAGCCCATTAGCGTTTTTTAAACAATATTGACAACACTTATACTTGGGAAAAAGGTAATTTCAACGGCGAGAACGGGAAGATATTGGTTATAATATTTTATAGTGTATTTTGGATCTAACAAATCGCATTTTGGTTTGATACAGCTTTTAATTTTCATTCAATTTTTAAGTAATCACATAACTCGATGTTTTGTTAATACAGATCGTTTAAAATTTTTGGAATTTCTTTAGAGTACTTCCTTTGCCTGGCAACGATACTAGTCGCGTATGATGCGTAATTTGTTGAAAAGCCTCTATGCACACTTAATAGATGCAGGCAGCACCAACCTTTAGCCTGTTGCACGTTGCAATGTGAACCCGTTTCGCCGGCGTGCAACAGAATGTCTAGCGCCTTTGATGTAAGATCAATATGTACAGCTACTTAACAATTGCTGCAATTAGCATTTGAAGTAATTGTAGTCCCGAGAAAAGTTGATTCAGACAGAAACACCCCACTCTACTTCAAAAATTCGACGAAAATTCAACTATATTAAGAAAACGACGAGGAGCAGCTCTTAAGTGCCTTAGGTTCCAAGGAAGAAATTAGTTTTAAATTGAGATATTATTGTGACACAACGTTCTTGTTTTTCATGAAGCAATCTGTCAATGTTACTACATACTACATGTTTCATTATGAATGCCAATCGGATGTTATTTCTCATTAGCCCTCCACTGACTGCTATCTCTTCGTCTTTATGCTAAAATCAATTTTCAGAAATTGTGTGCTATTTTCACGTGACTGTTTTCAAAATGACTGCAAGTCTGCATGTATTGTATCAGTTTACAGTGATGCATGTATGTGTTGTTTGTTGTGTTTAATTTTATCAATCTCAGTGTTAATCAGACAATTAATGTTCTCGATTGCGCGTTCACAGTTGTATCGCATGTTTTTCTAGCGTCTGAAATTGACCATATACTGTTACAACAAAAGGACATAACCAAGCGCTTTGGTTTAGTAAGGACGTTCTTGTATAATTACTGACAACTGAATGAACTTTAGTTTATCTATGAATAATATGCAGGGCCGGATTAACAAAAACGGAGGCCCCGGGCTGATAACATGTGAGGGCCCTATAGGAAGTAACAAATTTTTATACTTACTATATATATTTATAAATCAAATAGTTTACATACAAATAGTTCAAATAGTTTACATACAAAATAACAACAATTTTTGTATCATTGCGTTTTTCTATCATTTCGCGCGAACATCGCATTCTAAATTCATTCAAATAAGGTTAGAAAGACGATTGTTATCCATACTTGTGCGCAATCGATTTTTCACCAACTTGAGTTTAGAAAATGACTCATAAGTCATGACAAAATTTTCAATTGAATATATTTTTCAGTTTTTTTAAATTTTTGTGGGGGCCCCAAATGTGTGGGGTCCCTGGGTTACAGAACCTGCAGACTCGCCTTCAATCCGGTCCTGACAATATGCAAAAATATAAGCAACCGTAATTGTAATTTACTATATTCATGATTTTTCTAGAATATTTTAGAAGTTTTGAAGAGCTCACACTATGTGTCAATTAAAAGTTTAGCATACAAAAACAGTATTGCTTTAATAAAAAAGACCCATCGAAATTAGAACTGTAAGTCGTCGATACTCAAATAGCAGATGCGTGTACGCCATAAAACTCCAAATTCGACAGTATTTTTCAATCGAGCAATCGGCAATTGGCAATTGAATATCTATTACTCAGGGCAGGGCCTTCCTACAAGCGAAATAAAGAGTTGCTTAGGAATTTAGTTGCTTACGCTTGACTTAAGAGTAAATAAATGGGGGCCGTGGGCCCCGAAAAAGTCATAAAATATGTTTGTATCTAATTGTTAACCAAGTAGTCTGTTGTACCAAAAAGTTTGTATTTTTTAAGTATTTGATAATTGTTATTTTTCCGGAGGGATGTTCCAAAACAATTTTACGGCCATCTAAATCAGGCCCTGGTTTTATCACAAATAATATATCAATTTCTCCATGCTTTACTTAATGTATATGTTTCATTTATATGCATAAAGTAGGTGTATACATTTATTCACATCGGAAACCAAATAACACCAAAATATGGAGAGATGGAACGATATTGTTTATCTTTCAAATATCACGTGTGGTGCGGGTAAATATTGCGTAATCGCTCTGGAAAGGTGTTCCTCTCAGTTGTGCATTTCAAATATAATGAAGAGGGAGGTCGTTGAAATTTAATAATTTCTAAGAGTGTTGATCACTTAAATATGCGTGTACAACATCTGTCATTTGTGTTCAAGCATTTTTATGTGACATTACAAACATAAATGAATGTGTGTTAGCTACTAGTTTTCATTATCTATATCTACTAGAGTAACAATACTACGAATCATTTTGAACTTTTGATGAAAAACATTGCGAGAAAGTTTCAGTTGTCATTAATTTTAAAACTCGAGCATTAAAGCTGTTTTGAATATTGCATTTTTCTCAAAGAAAGGTTTTGGTCCATCGTAATAAATGTAAATTGGCAAATCCAGAGTAGTGCTTTCGTAATAATTTTACTGTAAACATGTTCATTTTAACTCTATAATAACGGTGACATAAAAATCTAAGATTTTGATTTTCTGGACACAGGAAAGTAAAAAAAAGTACATTCCCGAATATTGTAATTTTATACTTAGCATTGGACTATAAAAAAATCGAGATAAATACCTAAATTTCCCTTGTGTGGCCAATTATCACTTTTAAAATACTATAAGGCACCATTGTTTTTCTATTTAAAGCCCACTTTAAATCCTACAAATGAAATTTTCTGATTTTTTAAAAAGTTGTAATGCGACATATATTTGCAACACGCGATACAACACGCCTTTTCTTATAATATTTTTACTTAATATTTCGATTTTGGTGCAATATTTTAATATATTGTATTACATTTACGATACCCCAAAAATCTTAATCATGCCCTCTTTTCCTAATATAATATCTTCATCCAAACAATGTTTGCACAAACTATAGTTGTTATAAATATTAGGTTTTTCCAACAGTTATTCATTGAGTACCTACGTTCCAAAATTTATAAAATGAAAAAAAAAGAAGCTGTAGAAAAGTCATTTTTAAAAACGTCTGTTTTTCGGATGTTTAACTCAAACCAAAGTTTTATTTCGACCTATAGCATCGCTACATACCGTTCCTTAACGCTTATCATTTCAAAAAAAAAATCTTGTTTTTAAAATCACATTCTTAATACTTTTTAATCGGCCTTATTGTCGCAATAGTGACCCTGACGAACCTTTCCAGATAAGATGGTAAAAGCTGTCCTAAAGTGAAATAAAGTACCACTATGACTGACTGAAAATTTAAAAATTGTTACCAACTCCCAAACTCCTTATTTCTTTAATGGCGTTATCCTTTAATTTTTTTAAATGTGTATTTCTAAAAGTTTCTAAAAGACATGGAACAATAGGTAAAACTAATTACCTGCCCTTTATTTTTAATATTAATAACTCCGTTTTTATCATAACTTAACCCGATCATCGGTAAATTTATGACAACGCCTCACTGATACAGTCGTGAAAAGTAAGCAAAAGTATGCAGACCGCGAGAGTTTCAAAATGTACCCCGACAATATGCCAAACACAAGCTAATATGTAAGGAAGTGAACAAAATGTAACTAAATAGACAGATTACTTCCGTAGCAAATAATCTTGGAAAACGGCCCATCCTTAAGAGAAACGAGCGAGTACTTTTTAATTGAAATCACCGAGGTGAAATTTGGCAATTTTTGTTAACATTTAAATCGTTTATATCCTTAAATCCGTACTTATTCACTCGAAAACGAAACATTAAGAATATATTTTGGATATATTTGTAATATTTTGAGTATTAACATAACATAACTCATTATATTCTTACGTTTTGAAGATACACCGGCCTTTATTTAACGTAAAAATATAATAAATTTTGTCATTAAATACATATATTGATTCGAGAAAGTCGATGATTTTTCTCATGTATAGATATAAATGGGACAATGCATTTTGTTGAAATAAATGCACATGAATATTATTAGTTACATCAATTTATTAATTTGGCAAATTGGTCTAATATTTCTATTGAATCAAAATTTAAGATCCGGGCTCCGGAGCTCCCCCTTGGGAATGCACGGGGCCATTTATACTTTGGTATACGAGAGGTAACAAACTTTATGTAAATATCCATAATGATTAATTATAAATGTTTTGTTATATTATTCAAACCTATAGATTAATTTCATTTATCGATTCTTCAAAAAGTACTGTACTTTCCACGAATCATTCTTTAACACTTGTATGATAGTGAAACAGACATTAAATGACCCATTACTATTAATGTCATTCTTATTCCAACTATCAAAATACGTCATTGAACTCCAAGAAAGCCTTAAAAATGTGCCAACAATGCATTCTGATGTCGCTTATTATCGCTCTTCAGGTGACTTTTTCAGCTTCATCGTATTTCAACGGGTTTGTATTAAAAAGTGTTGTGATTTGATGGACCTGTTCAGGTCTTTGTCTCCTGCCAGCGTTTCTGCCGAAACACTCAGTCCCAGCACCGGCGCGTCCCGAGCCAACTCCCTGCCCCGCCCCACCAGCCCCAGTCCGTCGGTCGTCAGCGAGAAGGCGGAGGCGGATCTTCAGGTGAGTGCTCGCACGGCCCCGGGAATGGCCGAGCTGTTGTCATTGTGCCTCCACCAATAAATAAACAATATGTTTGTGTCAAAATGCACAAGGTGGATTCATGAATTACCTTCACGTCACGATAATTAGAAATAAAGCAGTTGGAAGTTCTTGGAGCGAACTCGATCTTCCCTTGATTTAGAAGGGGAACTCATGTACTATATTCCATTGTATGTTTTGATCTAATTATAAATCTTAACCAAAAATCATCAGGATAAACAAGAGAGAGAAGAAGAAGAACGGAAACGAAAAATCCAGTTGTATGTGTTCATCTCAAGATGCATTGCATATCCCTTTAATGCTAAGCAACCCACAGACATGACTCGGCGACAAACAAAAATTACAAAACAACAGCTGGAGACAATACAAGGACGCTTTCAGGTTGGTTTTGCTTAATTTTGTATTTTCTTACACACTATTTCATATTCTTACACACCAATGCGAATGCGCAACTAGAAACTTTCTAGAATATAATCTATTTATTAACTTTGAAGTTATCCTTATTATCAAAAATGTTCATTAAATGTTAATTTCAGAGCTTCCTTAAAGGAGATACACAAATTATGGCAGACGAGGCCTTCCAAAATGCTGTACAGAGTTACTTCGATGTATTTCTTAAGTCTGAACGGGTCATGAAGATGGTACAGTCAGGTGCTTGTTCACAACACGACTTCAGGGAAGTGTTTAGGAACAATATTGAAAAACGGGTTAGGTAAGTTGGACTGCAATTTTGTAATCTTATTTTTCTTCGACGCGATGAGAAATTAATCCAAATTTTTAACATTTAGATCATTGCCTGAAATAGATGGATTAAGTAAAGAAACGGTTTTAACGTCGTGGATGGCGAAATTCGACTGTATTTTTAAAGGTGAGTATTTACTCTTTACTAATAATATCATAGCCACTCCCAACATTCCCTTCGCCTTCTTTCTGTGTATTCCCAAATTCTAATTCTTGAATGTTGCGACAAATTTATGGAAATGAAAACTCAACATTTTCTCTCTAACTACAATTATTCAAATTCCTCAAAGCAATGGCCACCGCACCCCGGAATCGGACCTGGGGCAGGGTGAGTTTTCGCCCAGTTTTTTGACCACTAGACTACCAAATCATAAATAATGAATGTATTGTACTGAACATGTTTTCGACACAATTGCCTACCCAACACCGCGACAGGGTGGTGCCAATTGAGAATAATTGTAAATTTATCATTAAATATTTATCCAGAATAAAGGACAGGCCTAAATCATCGCTGAATACCCAGGTCACGTAGAAAAGATCTTTGCAATGATTTATATTCACGACATAAGTGTAGGATCATCCAAAGCTGTGACAGAGGGTAAACAATTATTTACAATTTTAATATTTATTTTTTAACACGCCGTTTGAATAACATGATTTCTCTTGCTTGTTTTTCGTGCGCGAAACAGCTATTTTTATTCTAATTAATAGTGTGCGAAACTTTACGAAGCGTAAGCAATACATCGCGTAGCATAGGCAAACATCTTTGGTGCACGGTGTGCTAAAACAAAATAGTGTACGCAAGACGTGCAGGAGATGATTCGCGCACTTATTAAATAATATACTATTATAAACTCTTAGAATTTGTTTCAACCAGTAAGGGAATGCAAATCAAATGCTTTTTTATAGGTTTTTAGCAGATTTCAGCCGTCAGGCTGAGTCGCTATGGCAGACCCTAGCCTCAGGAAGTTGTAGTGCCAGAGTACATACATACATACAAACATTCTTAAGTTTAAACCTTTTCACCCTAGTCTGATTAATAATTATTCTTTGGGCAGTAAGCCGTTCTTTTAATTCATAGATATTTCTGGATTCTGGCTGCTCTGCGGTCGCGCGTAGCGCGATCATTTTTCATAAGCAGAAAAAATATTGATAAGTAGGTTTATTTCACAATTGGAATGTGCCTATACTGGATCACATTAAAGCAACAACTTTCACTAAGTAGATTAATTTTCAAAAGGACTAAAACCTATCAAACATAACTTGTTAATCCCGTTAATTCCACCAGGTTGCTAGATAAATAATCAGAATCAATCATTTAGGAGAAATTCTATTTAATTATGACATCGGATATAGTGAACCCAAAAAGTTAGTCCCCAGAAGGAGACTTCACTACAACCGGAGTCGCCTGTATATGAATGTATGAAAATGGCTCTCTTATATGATTCTTTTGACGAATCGGAGTGACAGTCAACATATGTGAGTGAAATTCGCAAACTTCAGTGCACTTTTTCGGGTACTACCAGCCCTCGGCTAATCCAACTCAGTAAACGGTTGGATGCGACTAACCTGTACGTTAATCGGCGGCGGATTCATTCAGCTTTCCACGACCTGAATAACTGTACCGTAGACGATCGCCGTCAAACCTTTGTGCCAGAACTGCTTTTATTTATCTAAGGGGTAAGGGAATTTCTGTGGAAACGGTTTCTCGCTTAATAGGCACGTGGCATGCTTATACAGCAAAATACGAAGTTTTTGGATGAATTTAAAAGACACAATAATTCTCCAGATGAGAAAAACATTCTCGTTTACAGTTCATTACTGGAGTTCATCAGTGTTCTTTTTGTTTAAAAGTGGCAGCATGTTGCAGTGGCGACTCCCTCAATGATTGTGGGTGGTCGGCGACCCATATCGAGGGGTCTCCCAGCGGTTAGTTTTTTTTTATTGTTGTTGTTGTTTTCGTTTCAGTGGGGAGGGGACACGCGGGACGCCTCCTCTTCGGCTCAAAGCGTGCAAAATCCCGTAGAACAGGCCTGCACAGCATTTAGCTCTTTGACTTACCTCGGGGGCAGTCTTTCACTTACCACTCGAGTGCAAATGCGGGCAGTGGGGATGACACTCATTCCAGGAGTCTGGACCACCAATGCGAATGCGCAATTAGAACTGTAGGGCATACAAGTAAATTGAAAGAGCAATAGGCGAGAATATGACGGACTGTTACATACAGTTCAAGTAATATTGCCTTTTGTTTCATATTGGAAATTGTCGTTGTCGATAGATGACAATGTCCAGGATGAACCTAAAACGAATTAGACGTACATATTTGATTTGGACATCAAGTATTATAATTGCTACTAGAGCTGATAATGTAGTTCGCTTTGCTACTATGAAATCACGAGTTTAGGATGATCCTAATCACAAAATTGTAAACCTGAATCGTTTTTGTTTGATGTTGACCGTAATAAACAATTTTTTTCATTATCTATGTTTAATTGAATAAGACGATTATATCAAAGATAAAAAATGTTATTCTTAAAAAATCATGATTACTTTTTGCTCTAATTTCTAACAAAAATACATTAAATATTTCGAATATCAAATCAGCGAACACTATTAATTCATAATCTTTTACATCGTATATAAATGGTAAACCCTTTCCATTCTATTTAACAATACTCATAATAATCTCATGATTGTCTGAAACTGAGACATTTGCTAGTTGGAATTTCTTGTTCAGATTCATAAAGGAGGGAAATGGTCACAAGTACAGTATATGGGCTGCCAAACACTACCCTTCTTGGAATTGCCTGTTTTTCATCTTTATGTCAATCTTGATGTGAGAAATTGCTCTCATTATTCAAGTATGCACATTTTTTTTATCGCAAAACAGATTTTAAACGAATTCAAAAGGTAAAATAAAGGGAGACATTGGACGCCTGGGCATTCAATTTACGTGCCACGTCGTCCGCACTGTGCAATGACAAGCTGCTCCCCTCCCAGCAATGCTGACTTCCCCCCACTACTTGCACTTTCGTCGCTCTCGAGTTCAGCACGCTCTTCAGTGCAGAATGCCCGCGGAAGCAGGCGTTGTGTAGGCCTTCCGTAGAACTTCCTCGCACTCTCGTCCATAACTCAGCTGAGCAAGTTACGTGTTTCGATACTAAATAGTTTATTTTGCCTAAGCCTAACAAACGGACCGCGTGCAATCTTTCCTTCCTTTTCCTTGTCCTATCCTCGCTCCTTACTTACACAGACTTACACTAATATGCACTACACTACCAAACATGCCGGGAGACCGGTCGGGAGTTTAGAACTTGTCCCGGCTGTGGCGGTGCCCCTCTGGTGGGAGATACCTAATTGAAGAAAAACCCGCTAGCCGACGGTAGTTCGGCGCCGGATCTCGCCATCCAGCGGGGGAAGACCACCGGCACCTTCCCAGCAAAAACGTGCACTACACTTACGGGACTAATGTCGTTGGTTGACGCGCACGGAATCACTAACAATCAATCAGTCGTCATGAATAATGGTGTTATATTTTGCTTCATCGTTAATTACCTATTTTCCCAATACCTAAAGTTATTCGACTCGAATCGTCCAAATTTATTCTGTCAATTCCATTCTAAATTTTAAATAAGATTAATATTGCATTTTTTAAGTTTTCGAACCCAAAAATTTAAATTCCTATTAACTTAAGATTATTTATGCCTGCTTTTCATAAATCTCTTTATATTTTCTTTCTGTTGCTGTTTCAGTTGGAGATGAAGATACTAAAAGGCCGTCGAGAATGCAACAGCAATCGTTAAACGCAGAACTGATTTTATCGAAAGAACAACTTTATGACATGTTTCAACAGATATTGGGAGTAAAAAAATTTGAGCATCAGCTCTTGTTCAATGCCTTACAGGTAATGCCCTAAATAAATTGGGATATTTGTTCCTTTACTTTACAGAAAACAAACATTCCGTTAACGATAAGTTTCTGTTTTGTAGCTGGACTCTAATGACGAGCAAGCTGCTGCAATTAGAAGAGAACTTGATGGAAGAATGCAGAAGGTAGCCGAAATGGAGAAGGTAAAACTTGGATGGATTCCACTGAGTATTTAGCTAGCTTTAAGCATGTAGTAAAATGCATTGCATGAATCATTCACTACTTAAAGAACAAATCAATGCAACTTCTTTCTGGTTTAGAACAATAGTTTTCAATTTCTAGAATAATTACAAACCAAGAACTTTCGTGCAGCATCAAAGCAAGATAGAGCTTTTAGAAATACGAAATATTTTGCAACTACCACAATTATAACCATCAAACAATGGAAACGCTCAATAATGTATCAGAAAATAATTTTCAGATTTTACATACGAATAGGTACAGCTTCATCAATATTCCATTTAGAGCCGAACAAAATGCATTGTTACAGATCGTTTTCGCGGGTTGGGTTTTGCAGTCTCGGAGGGCGGGCGCGCTTCATATCTGCTTGTGACATCAATAGTAGGTCTTAGTCAAGGCTCGCTGGTATTGCTCATTCCCGGCTGTTCTCGGTAGCATCGGCGAAGCGTTTTGTTTAAGAGAAGTGCGATGAGCTCTCTCACAAAGAGCATATTTAACACAGTTCTCTAATTACTTTCAATAATAAAATTAATTTACAACAGATTTTGTTTAATGACTTCACTTCTTTGCTCGCGGAGATTCAATTGCACATCTATGCAGAGGTTTGCAACAAGCCTTGTTCGACTGAATTGTAATTCAGTTTTCGTTGTGGGGCATGCCATAGTAGTTGTACGCATAGTTCGGCTATCCCCTATCGAACGTGGAATAAACAGTGCGTTTAATATATTTAATTGACACGATGTACGGCATCGAGAGACGCCTCGTTTCTCACTTGTTATCCATCGTTGCCTTTTCGTCCGCCGACACGCAGGCCCCCGAAGTAGTATCGTAATAATTCGCTCTCGATAATGACATTGCCGGAACTAGTATTTTCGGGCGGCGGTCTCGGCGCGCTAATCTCATCGCCGAGAAGTATCGAAACCGAGTGTCTTTTATGTCCGGCTTTAATTGAAATCCTTATCCACAAAAACGCATGTAATTTCGAATTTTTTTCACAGTGCTCTCTTGACACTTCATTCGTAACTATCCGACTCCGAATTAAAATTAATTTCGCTGGTGGTCAGTATTCATAAATGAAGTTTTTTCTTGAAGTTATCGCGCTGTTTGGTTGATAAGTTTAATCATAAACTGTGCAATTTTTTTTGAAAAGGGTAACTCAAGTAAATATCCAGCATTGTTGGAAGTTTCTGTCGTTCCACCAAAACTAAAATTTGTAAAAGTCTAACAGCAGAATTACATTATTTCTTTAAGTTCGTTCACGAATAAACAAGAAGTACTATTTTGATATACCTCTTTCAGTATCAATTACGATCAGATGGAATGCAAAGGAGTAAATACAAAAAGTTAAGATATATTTTAGGGCAAATTTTATACAATATTTCTAATGTCGATGTAAATATATAACTTGTAGTGCTACAACAGCACACATTGCTTCGTGTTATTTTTAATGGTTACATAATATTATAATACAATTAAACCCGTGAGAGAATCCACACCTTTGAACTTGATTGCACATGTTATTGTGGTCAACGACAACTTACATCACTAAGCCACTGCTTCATCGATCCAACGCATGCCTCTGCAAGTGTTCCCATTCCACAAAAGTATATCCCTGGGTTCGGATTTGAACTTCAGCGCAAATATTCTGCTCTTATCCATTACACTACCAGTCTGAATTTATGTGTCAACGGGCCCGGTGTATACAAATTGAGTATTTGCAATTTTCGAATTTTCAGAGGCTTTAATGAAAATCGGACCTATGCCATATTAAACGTACTTTGCTCCAGGCGTGGAAAAAATAAGGAAAAAAATTGGAACCGTGTTTGAAAAAATTCATAATATTATTTAAAGATCCAAATTTCAAGACTATATTTCATTTAGAATAAATCTCTTTTCGATAATGTAATTGTAGGGGTGAAAAAAGTTAAACTCTTTGCAGTTTTTGAAAATTCAGTGATTTTGCAGGTATCTATAATTTTTATGCTTTGGTATATTCGATCGAAACATTTAATGAAAAAACTCATGGGCGATGAAGAGCTTCATTTTTCTGGTAGCAATTCATAAACCCTAGCAACACCAAGTTACAAATGCCCCGGTGCATTATCAGGGGTGGTCTACACAGCTCCCAGCTTCAATTTTCATTCTATTCAAGTATTAGATCATTTTGCTAAATTAATTAATTGTTTCATCAACAAATACACATGCTTACTGAATTTAAACAAATGTATGTTCACTTTTCAAGTACTACCATAAAAAAATATTTTCGGTCCAATATTTTTTTTTAATATGAATGATAAAACTTATTACATTTTTATCTCAAATAAAGGGCGTTGTGTCTTTATAACATAATATAATATAGTTCAATACTTATTAAGACTTAAAATTCTACAAATATTTCCAAAATATATTCTGAATAATCAGTTTTGGAGAGAATAGTCCTGAGAGTATTTGTTTGTTTTTTTATCCCAAACCATTAACAAACACTTGTGAGAAACTGCATCATATTTCCAACAGAAAGCACATTATAAAGAATATCAATAATTTTCAGCTGCCTAAAAAAATTGAGATCTATAAAAACAATCATCAGTGGGCTTCTGAGCTCCCCTTGGTAATGCTAGATTGAAGTTTAAAACTTCATGTTTTGTAATTGCACCTATTGGTGAAATCAAGTTTTCTTTCTTGGTAAGACTAGAACACTGTGGATTGTATCCCTGCCTGGTATGCTGTGGTAATTAGCTTTTCTAAATTAACAGATATTGCGGAAAACAGCTTCTCATTACTGGTGCGATTGTCATCAAAATTCTTGAGGTATTTTTTATCAATAAAATATGCAGAAGACTTTAGTGAAGAGTTCATCTTTATCCTTTTTCTTTCCTTTTGTTGAGTTTCTATTCTCATCAATGTTAATGGTTCAAAATTCCTATCAAAGCCTTTTTTGTCACACATTCTTACCAATTTTCAATCTTAAATCATATTTTGTTTCCAATCTAGTGAAATTAAAAGTAAAGAAACTCATCCACTATCTCAAATTATGTTAATAAGTATAGTGAATTTACCTAACAGTATTTAATAGCGAAGCTAACTACTTTGGCACCACGTTCATCTGTTGCATATTTCTTATTGACGTTTGTTACATTAGTTGTGAGCGAACAGAAATTTGTGCACTATGGTTTTGTAGTGATCTACTTATCACAATTTATAGATGAGCTATTTAAAGTGTCTTAAGCTCTCCTTATAGTAACATCTGTCACATATTGTCATCTATTGTCATCAGTTGTCATTGAGAAAATTATGTATTTATACATTTTACACAATTATACATTTAAAAGTTTTCGGATTACATTATTTGGCAACCCTTGAATAGACTCTAGTAGCCTGCATTCATCTTTCAAATGTTCCAGATATTCTAATATAAGAGTTTGGAAAAAAATTGTTTTGGTCACTAGAACCAACTAAACAAAACATTTATCAGTAGACCTAAAAAACACATCATTTGCATATGTTTTGAGCAATTTAATTTCACTAAAAGGCTTGTTGAGAATGTATACAACACATGATTGATGTAACTATTTGGCTATCACATTGAATATTCATTAATGCAGATACATGTATATTGAAAGACAGCTTTTTCCCATCAAAAGTAATTAAAAGAAAACCCTAATTTTTGTATATTGCCAGCATACACAAGAATTCTTATAATATATTCAAACAAAAAATATTGTTAACAGAAAAAATGGGTACAAACGTTTTGCATTTCTACTATGAACTAAACACACTTCTTCATATTTAAATTCTCATGATTTCATCATTTCATCAATTAATTTACTTTCCTTCTCTCCCAGCTACCCTGCTTCACTCTGTCTCTCTCACTCACACTCTCTTGCTCTCTCTCTTGTTCTTTCTTCTTCGTCAACTCCCACACACATCCGCTCAAACAGAAAGCCAATTATTTGATTAGCATTTCATATTATTTCAAAGAATGCAAACATTCTTTTCTTAGGTATTTTCTTCTCCTACACACTTTGGACTTTTTTTTTGAGATTGGATTGAGAGAAATATTAAATAAATAAATACAAATAAATAAATATATAAACATTAAATGTTTATAATAATCAAACTTCAACAGAGTGTTCATGAACAAAACTAAACAACAGCAATAGCATGAATTAGAAGAATCGTTATTATTTCTGCAAGAATAAAATAATTTATAGGCAATTAACAGCGTTATAGTATCTCATTCCATCATTTATAGTTATTCATAAATTCAATTCTGATAGTAAAGTATACACTTATTAGTATGTTGCAATATATTTAAAGTAGAATGATAAACATCTTTTACGAGCAGTTTTCCTCTTATTAACAGGTTGACATGATAGTAGTTTCTATAACATGCAATTTGTTATGATTTTAATTAAACTTAAAATGTTCATATGGTTTATAGTCACCATTTGGCACAACAACCATATATTTCAGGTTTTTGTATCAAGGATACAAAATAAATAATGTATTTTTTATATGAACATCATATCTATTGCCTTTCAGTAGAAACAATTAAGCATTTATCTCACGTGCTATATTATCATATTGTTCTTTGGGCTTCTTTATTGTTATCTATTCTGCATTTTGCATTTATTCAATTTCAGCATGTTATTTTCAGTAGCGTTCTAAAATCAACTCAAGAAGTTTCACCTGATATGTGAATTGAACACCTACATGACAGAACCTGCATAAACAAATATTTATGTCTAATGCATTCGTTAAATTGGCACTAATAATAAACAGTATGAGCAAATGTTTAGGAAAGAAGAAACTGAAATCTCAAGGACAAATTCCACAGTTTTAAGGGGCAGTTGTTAGGTAGATATTTGTTATTTGTCTCCCAGCTCTCATGAAACATTTCCAGGAAATTACATGTAAATACATTTATCATCTCACTATGATTCAGAACACCAAAAATCATGTAAAGCTCGTAGAAACAGAGGAGGGTGGGTACAATGAGACACTGCTGTTACTTATGCTTTCTTTCCTTCATTCATTTGTTCTTTCTTTATTCCCCTCAAAATAGTATTAAAATATGTGACATTAAAAAAGTTTTATATCAATTAAAGAAATATATTTAATGGCCAAGAAAGAAAATAATATTATTTGATTTAAAAATTGACTCTGTATATTAAGAAAGTATTGATTTCCCACATACAGTGAACCAGATGGTAACCAGCAAAATGAAAAAATGAACATGAGAAAAGTCAAGAAATGTTCACAAAATTTTAGTAGCGACTTGAGTCATTGCTGCTTTTAAGCATTTCACTTCTTCCATTATGATGAATAATTAAATGATTTGAAAAATATTATCGGAAATGAAAAATTTTACCCTTGGGCAGTTGTTGGGCTGCTGTGTTATAGCAGTTTTAAGCAAAACACAATACCTAATTAAAAATGGTAAAGATATTTTCCTTGAAATACATAAAATATGTGAACTATCTTTTCCTGCTTCAAGATTTGTTTTGTATGAAAAAAGTGACTGTTGTAAGACACACACATCTAGGATATTTTTATAGAGATTAGAATATTTGCCGGGATCAGAACAAATGTTTCCACATCCATTCACTTGGTCTTTTTAAAATTTTTCTACCCAATTATTTTTGCTGTACAAAAACATAGCCTCAGTTTATTAAAAACTGTAATGCAAGATTTCTAGTACATAGGTATATGTTGAGAATGTAAAATATAATGTAAAATATGGTAATGTAATGTTAGGTACTTATAATAATTGAATACAAAAGTTTAAAAAAATCTAATTGTTGAATATTCTCGATACAGTATTCCTAGCAACTGCACACATGTACAGTACTGTATCCCTGAATACAGTACAAAAAGTATTCCTAACAACTGTATACATGTACTGCATTGCAAATGTTCACAAAAATGTGAGGATGATAAATACCTATGTTTGAAACCTCATTAATATATCAATTCATCAAGAATTCTGTATCATTTATAAATGCTACAAAGTGTGACCTGTAAAATCTCCTGGAATACTATCAAAACTACTTGGCAACAGCCATACCTGCTCTGTTTGAAGATTGTAAGTTCTTTCTTCACTATTCTTTGCTGCTTCATGTAGCCCCAGTTTAGACTTGATACAACATCACTGATTTACTTTCTCAAGATTATCTCTTTTAGACGACTACCTTTCAAAGAAATGTCAATAAGTTTTAAAGATCAAAAGAAGCATATATTTCTGCTTAATGCCATTACCCACTAATCAATTAAATTTTCACCCTCAATTTAAGTAAGAAATTGATACGAAGTGAATAAGTGAATATCGTAAGAAATGAAAGATCAACTGTGTTAATATTTAGAAGAAAATAATTTTAAAATTATGTTAATTGATGTTAAGTTAAAATTATTTTGAACACATCTATTTTACAAAGTGTGTGTGGTTTAAATAAATGCATAATGTTTCAAAATTGCCTCATGTTTCAAAATTTATTGGAAATTCTGAAGAAAACTGATCAAAAAAATTTAAGTATTTTTATGTTAAAAGAGAAATAACGACTGTTTTCTTACTGACTTCATTGTGTAGATTTCAAATCATTTTATAGAACTTTTCCAACATCTATGGTTTTTGATTAATTGCATGAACATTTCTGGGAATTATCAATTTCAACATTTCTGAAATGATTTTTACTTGCATAAAATGAATGTGAATTAGAGTTTTGGCTGTCCTTAACGAACATCCCTCCTGAGTGTCCAACAGTCTGCCAAAATAATTGGAGACCATTTTCTTTGGTAGCATCATTCCATTTCTGTGATGTCCTGATGAAAACACTTGCCATATTTGTGGTAACAGTACCTAGGTTTCCAGAGAAGAAATTAAACTCTGCAGTCCAAGATGTGTATTTTCAAAGATAATTTATGTCTATAGTTTGCAAGCACTATTTTGAAACTCCATCAAAGAAACAGCATTTACAGAATTACAGAAAACTCACCTTAAACTGTTTATTTACAGCTATTTACAGAATACTCTGCTTAAAAACACACGCTCAAATTCCTTTTAAGTGGAATGGGAAAATCTGGTCCATTAGTCACCAGTCACAGATTTGCTGATTCTAAAAATGGGTATTTAACATTAAGTTTGGATTTTGAACTTATTCCAAATATATTTGTCGAGCAAAAATGGCAGCTATATTTAGGAATCTTAGGTTCTTGCCATGCTATGGCATTGCAAAAGTCATACACCAATATTCTTTAACCTGTCACTTAACAGTGTTACACATTTGGCCCAAGAGATTTCTGAGGTGCAAAATTTATTCTGGTCTATTTTGGTGTCCAAATAACACTCATGAATGCTTTTAACTCAAGAAAAGAAATTTTGCTCCTGTACTTTTAAAGTGAACTCACCAAAAATATAACAAAAATTACTTTTATCATTTACATATTGTAGAGACTTGTTTCCCCTCCCCTGTCCACTGCCCTTACAATTCAGTTCACAGCTAAAGAGCACACAGCCTTCTTAATTTCGGGAAGTTTCTAACCACTCGCAAACATAATACAGTTCTGTGAGGAAAAGTTAATTGTTGTCCTCTCTGAATTCACAGACAAGTCACCTAAACAAAGTCAATTGTTGATTCAATAAAGTAAAATACCTTCTTGAAATTAGCACTTACAAGGAAGGGCTATCTAGACTAAAACATGAAAACAGATTTTTTAAAATTATTATTACAAAAAGTGGTTGGTGGTGAAAGATGAAAATACATAAGTATCAGTAAAAATTCTATATTTAACCAAATCACTATTGAACAGTGAAATATTAATGCATTGATTTGAAAATTGGCGACAAGAGTCACAAAATAATTTTAAAGACACATAACATAAGAAAGGAAAAGAAGAGTCTCATTGTTTCCTACATCTCGTTGTTGCCCATTCTCCCCTGTAGATAAAAGATTCAACATGAGTGCCTTCTAAAGCATAATTTTTGTTTTAATAACAGAATCGGAAACTTATGCCAAAATTTGTGCTGAAAGAAATGGAATCTTTATATATAGAGGAGCTTAAATCATCCATTAATTTACTTATGGCAAACTTGGAATCTTTACCAGTTTCAAAAGGCTCCATGGATTCTAAATATGGATTACAAAAGCTGAAACGTTATAACCACAGGTAGGTAACCAGATTCTTTGACCACTTTTCTTAACATTTAAGCAAGATGCATGTGTCATGTAACATGTGACTAACGGCATGTCTATTGATGCACAAACATATGACATGATGCATGCATCATGCAAGATGCATCATGAAGCATGCATATTATAGTTCAATTAAAATGCATAGTAATAATTGTTGTTAAAGCAGTAGAAAAGTAGATATAGCTGGAGCTGTAATATGTGCAAATATTTCTTTTCAAAAAGTATTTTTCACTGCTTGAACAGTATAAATTTGTCAGCAACAGCATCTAATGTGTTGTGAAGTTCACTTATAATACATTTTAAATTATGCAATATACTCTTGTGTTGACCTTATTTTGTTCCCCCCAAAAATGAACATTCATATTTGCTTTACCTAAGATTTGTAGATTGATTCATTTTCATCTATTAATTTTTGTGACAGTAAAATTCACTTTCTTGATTCAAGGATTTTCCTTAAGTTTTATATGGATGGAAACATTTTTAGAAACCAGCTGCATTTTTTTATAAATCTAGTAATGAGTTTATGAGGTCTGAAGTTTATGAAGTCCTAGTTTATGAGGAAAAGGAAATGACCAATAAAAAAATACATAAACATTGAAATGCAGATTTATGAAATGGCCATAAACTTTTGAAGGATTTAATCTAAAATAAAAATTAGATCTTTGATGTGAACAGGAACAGTTTTAATTATTAGAAGCTTAAATTGTTTATTTGATCTGTGATTTACTTTTAGTAGCAGTAATATCGATGGCTTTAAATTCTTTAATCTCTCTCAAATGTGTTTCGATTCATTCTAAAATCAAATGTTTTTCAGTTCCTTTAGAATTCAGAATTCATAAGAGGCACTAAAATAGTTGAACATACTACATATATGTGACAAAAGCCAACTTGTGAAATAATATATTTATTACTTATTTGTATATTGAAAGATTTTTTTTATTTTCATATTTATTTTAGTTATACATGTTCAATATTTAAAATTTATTAGGTATCCCATAATTTAGACATGTTTAGGGACCCTGAACCTACTAATCCTGTCCTGCACACCACCCCATCGTAGTTCTCAACGCTCTAAGGTGAGAGCACTATAGAAAGGAGCTGCTATGTGGTTTGACCAGTGGCGCAATTCGGCAGGGGCAGGGGGGCAATCTGCCCTGGGTGACATCATTTTAAGGGTGACACTAGTTTGAACATTATCCAGTGGGAATTATATAATTTTAAAAATCTATTTTAAAATTATATTTTTATAAAAGCATGTATTTATACTTTGTTTTAGATTATTTATAGTTCAATTATTCTCAATTACATAGTTTTTCAATATAATATAAATAATTTTCTGGTGCAAATATTTTTATTAAATAATTTATAAACTATTCAGTAATAGATATTTTAATATGTAATTTATAGGGGGGGAGGATACCATTAGTTTTGCTTTGGGTGACACCTACTGAAACTACACCACTGGGTCTGAACATTCTGCACAACACCCCAGAAGTCAAGTCAAAGGGCATTTCAAGATATAACTACAGCTTCCTTCAATGTATACTCTCTTCTTATTGTATTTAGGGATTTTAAGCTAATTACTCAATTCACTACTTAAATAGAGCTCCTTGAAAATACACTAGTGAGCACTGCCAGATATTTAAAAAATTCTGAATCCATAATGAGGCACCAAAACTTTAGAACATGCTACATATATGAGACAATTCTAGTTAAAAATTATAACTCTCGATATTTGTTTACAAATTTTTAGCATCTACCATACACTAAACATCCTCTGTACTAACATAAAATGTCTCTGGTAATCCCTGGGAAACATACCTGCCTCAGGTACCCAATTTCGTGGATTCGATCCCATCAAACGCAGTACATTTTTCCTGCATTAAAATCAAGGGACGCACATGCTAGTGATTCTAAGGCATGTTAAAGATTTTCATTGAGAGTTCAGATTGGTGGGTGGATAAATGTAGATAAGGTTTTCAGCAATAAATTCATGCGTAAAAATATAAGCTAGTATTCTCTGGAGAAGGTAACCCACACCAGGTATGAAATCTCATGGAAGGAACTGGTGTTTTGACAAAGACAGAGTGACAAAGCATAAGTCTTTACAAATATGAGAATATATTTAGAGCTGACACAATGAACTTTGAATAAATTATGTATACTGCAAAAATTTCAAAGAAAATTCTTAATAAAGATTCTAGTTATATTTTCATATTGATTTTAGTTATACATGTTCCACATTTCAAATTGATTAGGGGCCCATTTAGACATGTTTAGGGCCCCTAATGTTCCTGCTCTTCTTTATGTAAAATAATTACATATCATATGTAATAATTACATATCTTGCGTTAAGCACAGCTAGACATATTACAATATTTTGATACTTTTCATTTCTTTATTCATTCAGATTTCCATATTTGAAGGGTGGTCACTGTATAATCTTCCTTTCCTTTGTCTCTTCTAAGTAGAGAGAGGCTTTTATAAAGCTTTGGCATTTGATTACCCAAGCCTGATTAAAATTACCTCAAGAGTAAATTCTATAATTTTTCTACCTTATTGTAATACATTTTTGCAGTGTTCTACTTACTTCCTAATGACATGAAAATATCAGAGACACATTTTACAAGAAAATCACAAGAAATTACAAACATTTTACAAGAAATTACAAGAAAATCACAAGAAAAATTCTCTTGCAAAGTTTTTTTTTCCTTCCCAAATAGAATGAGTGAGGCTGGATGATAAAAAACCTGTCTCGTTCTCTATCACTGTCACTTTCTTTATCTGTCCCTTCCTCTTTTTCTCTCCCACTATACCTGTCAGCCTCTCCATCTATATTAATTTACCTGTCTCTCTACCTATTTATCTTTCTATCTGTCTGTCTCTGTCTGTGTCTATTTGTCTCTGTGTCTGACTGTCTGTACTCTGTATCTGACTGTGTCTGTGTCTCTCTGTCTGTCTGTCTGCCTGTCTCTGTCTGTCTGTCTGCCTGTCTCTGTCTGTCTGTCTCTGTCTGTCTGCCTGTCTCTGTCTGCCTGTCTCTCTGTCTGCCTGTCTCTGTCTGCCTGTCTCTGTCTGCCTGTCCCTGTCTGTCTGTCTGTCTGTCTCTGTCTGTCTCTGTCTGTCTCTGTCTGTCTCTGTCTGTCTCTGTCTGTCTGTCTCTGTCTGTCTCTGTCTGTCTGTCTCTGTCTCTGTCTGTCTGTCTGTCTGTCTGTCTGTCTCTGTCTGTCTCTGTCTGGCTCTGTCTGGCTCTGTCTGGCTCTGTCTGGCTCTGTCTGGCTCTGTCTGGCTCTGTCTGGCTCTGTCTGGCTCTGTCTGGCTCTGTCTGGCTCTGTCTGGCTCTGTCTGGCTCTGTCTGGCTCTGTCTGGCTCTGTCTGGCTCTGTCTGGCTCTGTCTGGCTCTGTCTGGCTCTGTCTGGCTCTGTCTGGCTCTGTCTGGCTCTGTCTGGCTCTGTCTGGCTCTGTCTGGCTCTGTCTGGCTCTGTCTGGCTCTGTCTGGCTCTGTCTGGCTCTGTCTGGCTCTGTCTGGCTCTGTCTGGCTCTGTCTGGCTCTGTCTGGCTCTGTCTGGCTCTGTCTGGCTCTGTCTGGCTCTGTCTGGCTCTGTCTGGCTCTGTCTGGCTCTGTCTGGCTCTGTCTGGCTCTGTCTGGCTCTGTCTGGCTCTGTCTGGCTCTGTCTTGTCTATCTCTGTCACTTGGAGGCTTACAAATTTAAGAATTATTATGAAATGTAGTGTTAAGATAATCTTTAAAACCTACTCAAAGAACTGTATATTCATTTATTTTGAGAAAATTAAATGTTAAATTTAGTGCAAAAGGATGGTAGGGTATGGTACCCATTTTGTCCCCTCAGCTATTTCTCCCTAACACAAAATCGAAGCTACACAAACATCTGGAAAAAAAATTTCAGCCAGGAGCATTTGACTAGTGTCCTGGTAGTCACAAACGGTATCTGATAAAAAATGAAACAAATCAATATCTAAAATTACTCATTTTCCTGCTTTCAAAAATGTGTTCCTAATTTTCTCCCAAAAATGTATCAAGTGAGAAGCCCAAAAACATGTCTAAGACAAACTCTTATAATTGTACTAGTTCATATTTGATATAAAAAATTAAATCTATTTACAAAATTTAATCCAATTCAAATTTGAATCCACTGAGCAGTTCATTTAACCACGAGCCATAGTAATGTTGCAAAGTGTACAGCAGTAATATCACTCATTGCATTGCAAAAATTTGAAATTGCATTAATTGAGTTTTTAAAAAGCCATATTTGTGTAAGAAAAGCCAAAAAAGCCAAATGTGTTATCGAATTATTATTAGAAAGTTACATTTAGAATAACTTCCAGATATTAAATGTATCTGTTCCAGTTCTCTTGTCTTTAAATGTCTATTTTTTGTTGTAATATTGACTCGAAGATGGGATGTATTGGTGCCTGAATATTAAACTTTTTCTCTTTTTAATGGATTTGGACCTCTAAATGCTCTTTAAAAAAATAATAAAATATTAAAAGAAGCAGACACACAGGATACTCCACTCACATATCTCTTTTGCTCATAATTCCATACCTAGCTCCATTTCTTTTGAGTACCTTACTGTTCCTTGCCAGGGTTTATTAGAACATATTGTTTACACTTCAGAAACTTTTCTGTCACTTAAGTCCTGCTGCTGAAATCAATGGTTCATATTGGGATCCTAGAAGTTGTATTACTGACTGAGCTTACAGAGGTGGCCAAATTATTAGACTAGAGTAATTGAATATGACAAGATGTATTTGCGACTGCAGATATTGACACACTCTGTGTACAGGGTTCTAATGTTTTATAAACATTTCATAATTAACATATTTGTTCTGACATATGTCAAAAATCAATTTTTAATCCATTCTTTCAATTTGAATATCATTTTGAGATGCAAATGAGTTGTTTTATGAGCTGGTTTTCATGGCCTTCTTTTCTTAAGTTTCTTTTAACTATCTAACAAACATTTTTGATGGGATTCATGTCAGGGCTGTTGCAGCCCATTGGAACTCAGACTAAACAATGTCTTGAAGATGTTTTGGAACTTTATTTCCTGTTGTGATAGGGAGCATTGTCATTGTTTGTTTTTTTAAACTTGTTTATGTGAAGGAATCATTGGTTCTTTAGGACCTCTAAGTATTGGTCATGCATCATTGTACCATTAACTGTGTATGCATTTCCAATAGTATTAACAAACAATACACTTCAAACAGTTACTTTGTCAGGTGCTTCTCAGAACTCTGTCGAAGACAAAATATTTAGTCTAATAATTTGGCCACCTCTGTGGCTCAGAGCCAGCATTGCCGTCTGCAGTAACAAGAAAGTCCGAGTGTTCGAGTCCCGACGGTGACGGATTCTCGACTGATATAGCTAGCTAGGCCGAATTCAACCGTTGCCTGGAGGAGAATTCTAGCGGTCGCCTGCTCTGATCGGTAGTTTTCCGTGGATTCTCAGAACAATACCAGCAAATACCCGAGTAGTATGCTACCTAAAAAACCGGGCCAGAGGTCGCACGCGATCTTTCCGTCCTCTTCATTGTCCTATCCTCTCCGCTTACACACTTACACTTACAACAGGGGCGGATCCAGAAGCGAATTTGGATAGGGGAAATTCAAAATATTTCGTCAAATATGTATATTACAGATTTTGTAAAACGTCTCAGGCTACACTTAGCGCATGCTGCAATACGATTTTATTCGTTTTAATGATTAACGTTATTATGATGATTTAATCCGAAAATATTTTTGCTAGAATGTTTCGCGACAAGTTGAAATTAATAGTTCCTGAAAAATTAGGATCCGCGCCTGCTTACAGGAACTACCTACCATAAATGTTAGGAGACTAGTCGGGAGCTCAATGCCTTCACCAGATAGCAACGATGCCCCGCCGGGGGAGATAGCTAGAGGGAGAATTCCCCGCAAGCTGATGTGTAGGTCTGAGTCGGATCTCACCATCCTGCGGAAAGGAACACCGCTATTTCTCGTAAAAATCATTCACTCTATTAACGGGACTAATGACCGTAGCAGTTGATTTGCCCGGAATCATCAATCAATCAATCAATCAATTAAAAAAGACAGAGGATGTTCTGTCGTCGTTTAGTGAAAAAGTCATTTTTCCAAAATCAAAAATTATTGTTATTTTTCGACAATCAGCAATCGTGATATGAAGATAAATATTTTTCTTGTTATGAGTCAGGACTCGCGCCGGTTGAAGTGTGTAACTTTAAGACAGTGTCATTGAAGTTGCCCTAAAGCAACTGTTTCTTTTTTCACGAATGATTTTTTCACAAAGATTGATGTGTCCGATTTCATTCCTTTGATATACTTTACTTCCGCTCAGAATTAAGAACAGTGTGTAATCCAATAAGAAATAATAATTTGCGAGTTCTACGTGATGTTTAGCAATTGTACTACTGTAAATTGGGTCTGATTTCTGCTTCACGTTTTTTAACAGTACTAGACGATGTTGACTGTGATTACGATTCTGAAGTGTGGCGTGCCTCATTTTCCAGAATGAATCTGGTGGTGCTACATCAGCACATACTTTCTCCCTTTATTTCTATCATTTGCAATTTTCGAAAATTCACAGATTTCAATAAAAATAAGATCTGATGTTTTAAACGTCCTTTGCACTACCCGTGAAAATAAAAAAAAAATGCTGTTTTTTAACATTGTTTTATAAACTGCATTAACTTAAGCAGAAATTACGCGAAAACTTCTCGTTTTTTAAAATTGTTCATAGCCGTTTTAAAGTTTGATTTTTTAGAACATATTTCATTATGACAAAAAATCTCTATCTCCAATATTGTGCAATGTTAATTTGCGATATTAATTCTTTGCAATTTTCGGAAATTCAGAGTTCGCCGAAAGTCGGATCAGCGCCACTTTTTTGCATAACAGTGGAAGTAATTTACTAAATATAGGAACAAGATTTATCCAATTTTGTTACCAGGGACTAGCAATAAGAGGTGTTTTTTTTTTTTTTCGAAAAATCACCCATTTCCGGCGCACGATTACAATACTTTCTCTTCTTACGTAGTAAGAAGAGAAACTAAAACCAGTGATGATAAAACAGCACGTACATTCCTGCCCGTAATTTCACGCAAAATTATACGAAAAGTACTCAAATTTTCGAAAAATTGTACATGACCTTATTTCAAAATCTATCTTTAAGGAACATATTTCATTCAAAGAAAAAATCTCTATGGTCTGAATGAATATGATGGTCAAAATTGTAGTTGTAGGAAGACACTGAAAATTGAATTTTTGCAATTCTCGATAAATTAGAGTTTTCAACGAAAATGAGATCTGCATCACTCACTTAAACGTCCTTCACACTATCCACCAGCAAAATTTAATAAAAAACAATGGAGTCATTTTCTTTAAATTTTGAAAATGTCCTAGGGGCTTCATGTAAAGTATCCCCCAAAATTAAAATGTTGGTTTCAAATTCAAGGGGTTCACATTCCTTTCAAACATCAGCCCGATCGATTGAATAATATCAATTTTGGAGAAAATCGGCTGAACGGTTTAGGCACTAGCGTTGTTCGCTGATGCATGGACCGGCGGACAGATGGACGGAAATTTTCTGCCGAAATGTCGCCGTTTTTCTCGCAGCTTTACGTAATTTTCTCTCAATTTCGAAAGCGGTAGTGAGAAAGTTAAAGGGAAAGAATGGTTAAGATGTATCGCCTGCCTCAAAGGGTTGCATGAGAAGTGCAACTTTTCACCAGCTGTAAAATTAATTTCATGTGACTACTGAATGTAGAAGTTCCATGGTATTGTTATTGTGTTTTATATTTATATCATATCGCACGTATCTATATAATGAAAACTGGGATATTTCATTTAATAAGCAATATTTTTTCTAATTTTGACCAAATATATTAAATGAAGTTTAATTTTTAATTGCATAAGCTTACAAAGTGAATGTGTATTTTTTAAATCAAATATGACCAAGTAAAATCACTGCGCGTAGATAGCAGCGCGTCAGTCTTTGCCCGGCTAGCCTTGATGAAAGGTCAGCGTTAAGTTTCCTGACCGATTTATTTGACGCTAGTGGGTAAGGAAAGGAACGAAGAGGTACACTTAAAACACAACATCCACTAGTAACACTGATTTTATTTCTCAAACATGAGACGAGCGCGGTGATGGAATGAAGTAAAATTAGGTCCTGGGGCGGTCTACTACTCAAAGAAATTTTCATTAACGAAATAAAAGATTGAACAAAAAATTGAAATAATGGCAAACGCACGTCCCTTTTGCGTCACAAAGTGTGCATTGCATCAGCTCCTGCAGTTCGCAGCCCTTTCAGTTGCCGTCTATTCCTGCTGGCGCGTTGCCGCCTAAACGCTAGCCGTTCCAAGGCTCTGTGGAGGCGGCGGCCATCGATGGGGCCTTGGCCTCAGCCGGCTCGCCGCGGATGTTCCTAATAATCATTGGCCCATTTTGCGTCGTCACTCAACGTAACTCTCAAATGCATATTTTGCGTCGGTTGTCAGCGCGCTTTCCATATCTGCGAACACGCTCTTTTAACTTAGCGGCGGTCGATGCGTTGCACCTCCGTCGTCGCCTGCTCTGTGTAAGCTGCCGCCCAATGAGTAGCGGCAGGCTTACGTTGCCTGGTGAGTCCGCGCAAGCAGTTTCAAAAAATTGCCGAACGATCGCAAAAAATATTCCAAATCCACATTAACACGACTGAAATTTGTATAAAAGCAATTCGCCAATGGAGCTCACCTAGCGAGCGCCCGCTCGAGTCAAGAATCAAAATCCAAGTGCCCCGACACCTCTGCGGCGCTCTATCCGTCACCACTTCAAAATAGCCTCCTTGGCTACTACCGGGGGGCCCTGCTACCCGATTCGTCGAGCTAAAAAAGTAAAAAGCGGGGTAGGAACGGGCGCGAAGCAACGATGCCTACGGCTGTTGGTCGTTGCACGTGACGCTCCGAGAAATCGCCGCCACGACCGAGTATGTGGTGACCACATTTATGTGAAGTACATACCTATCTCTAAAATTCAAAACGTCCAAAAACTACAATATCGATGATAGAGATTTTTTCCGTAATGAAATCTGCTCATTAAAACTAGAATTTGAAATAATGTAAATAAAAATCTTTGAATTTTTGCAGAAAGTTGAGCCTTACCCCGTTTGTAAAAATTAATGGTGCTTCAGCAACACGTACAAACCTTTGTACTTTCTTGCTATAATACTACATGAACCTGCAAAACTACAAATTGGATCTACAAATTTGAAACATTCAGAGATGTCTATTTCATTCTATAGTTTTATATGACTTATTTAATTAAGTGGAAAATGGCTATTATCAAAATTGTAGTATTTGCAAATTCAGAGTTCAACGAAAATGAGATATGGGTCAGTTTTACAACCGTACTTTGCTCTATTCCCGGCATAAAATTAATTAAAAAGGCTCAATAGCACATACTTTCTCGCATTATCTCTAAATTTGCCATTTACGAAAATTTGGAGACTTCAACAAAAATGAGAACTGTGCCATTCTTTTAAGTGTCCCTTGTTTTATCTGTCCATGGTCAAAGCTAGTGCCAAAATCGTTCAGACAATTTTCTCCAAATATGATATTCCTCCGTCAATTTAAAACTCAAGGCCCTCTGAGTTTGAAACGGATATTTTGATTTTTCAGGGTAATGAAGCCTCAAAAAGATTTTCAAAATTTTCTGAAAAATGACTCCAAATTTGTTGATTAAACTGTCTCGTTAAACTGTTTGGATAGCACAAAGGATGGTGGACAAAAGATGGTGTGTTAAGATTAATGTATGTCCAGGTGGTGTTGATCATAGTGGAAAAGAATGGTGCAGATCTCATATTCCTTAAAATATCTGACTTTTTGAAAATTGCAAAAGTTCTAAATTATTTTGGGGTCTTCCTCCAACTACAATATTGAAGAAATAGATGTTTTCCTTCATGAAATCTGTTCAAGACAAATCTTAAAATAAGATCAAGTACAATTTTTCGAAAATATGAGTAGTTTTCACAAAATTTAAATTATTAAAAGGAAATATGAGTAATTTTGTGTAAACATAGGCAATTTTAAAATGTTTTTAAACAATAATTTTCTAAGCAACTGATACATATCATATACATACATATCACATTTATATAGTCCACTGTTCAATAAATTGTTTGCCTCACCGTTTCAGAAAAAAAATTGTTGTAAGCTGCACACATTTCTCGCATTTGTAGACATTTACGCATTTAAGGATTATCTTGATGTCAGAACGTATTTCTGCTAGGGCAAAGAATGCTGATAAAGGCCGCGAACTCTTTGCATTTTTGAAAATTTTAAAATATTGACACTACAAATGAACAATACACTACAAATGTAAAAAGTTTCGGGTCAAAAAGGACCCCAAAGAGAGTCCACGTAAGTGTTTGAGAAAGATTCGAAGGGTTAAATAAAGTCATGTTCAATTTTTGTAAAGAACTATTCGTTTTTGCGTAATTTTTACTTGAAATTAACCCAATTTTTATTCTTTTCTAAAAACTGCTTCAGTGGTTTTCTTTATTTTCCTTTCCTCGGATAGAGCAAGAGACTCTTAAAAAATGGTGCAGGTCTAATTTTTATTGAACTTTATGAATTTTTGGAAATTGCAAAAGTTAGAAATAATACAAGAAAGTATATGCTGTTGTATCACCAATAGTTTTCATTTGTTTCACTGACCCTCTCTCTTGCTCTGTCTTTATCTCTCTCCCTCTCTCCTCTCTCTTTCTCATATTTTTCAGACAAAATGTATATCTGTCTCACCTACTGTACCTTTGAATATACTTTCATCCTTACTAGCCTTAATACAATTATCATTGTTTGAAATTGCCTGTCTATTTGATCAACTTCTTATTTAGTTTCATTCTCTTATTCACAGATAGCAGGAAGGCAGTTAGGATGGGAGGGTGCAATTTTTTTTTTTTTTTGTAATGAGAAAATCAATAATTTTTAATTTATAGATGGCTTCTCTGCATTAGCATATTGCTAAGAATGTGCTGCATTTGATAGACATGTTCTTTGCACAATTATTGTCATTGAGCATGCAATAATGAATAAAATGTAGTCCAGTTTGGGCACCATTCATCAGACTGTTTCTGCTGCTATTGTTGTTGTTCCTGTTGTCGATAATGCTTCACATGTCCCTTTGTTTTTTAGTGGTGCTGAAATAGTTACTTATACTTTTGTTACAGTTATGTATCAATACAGCAAATGGCAGAAAATTATTTTGGTTTGTTAACTAATAATATAATACTCTTTCTTCTTTTGCTGTCCGTAGTCGAAGGAGAAGCTCTGTCCTAAGGCAGGTAGAGCTTTGGCATTATTTTTATTTAAATTATTTATTTTTTACTATAATGGCTGAAAAATGTACTTGCAATCACAGCTTGGAAACATATTTCATTTTAGTGTTTGCTTTTATAATTTTGAATGTAAGATAAATTTGTATCCACTGTTACATTATTGCACTTTATATTGCTAAGCAATAATGAGTTATTACTTAACAAATAATTGTTGATGCAAAGAAATAGTTAAAAGAAGTAATTGTTAAAATAATGTTTGAAACAATAATTCACAATTTAAATTTTCTTTACAATTACATAACTTATTTTCTTTGAAGAAAATCTTTATTGAATTGCAACTAAACATGATTAACAGTCTTGCTCTTGTTAAGTAAAACTCATAGGATGCTGCAATGGAGCTTTTGAAGAATTTTCTATTTTCTTCACAATTAGCAATTATGCATTGATATTTAGGGAGAGAACGAAACTGAAGAGCTTAATGTTCTACGGCAGGTCACAGGGCTCTCTGGCAAAGCTGGAAGGAGATTCAGCAGACAGTGACACTCAACTCACAAAAATGGATGTTGTCTTGACCTTCCAGCTTGAGGTATGTTTCAAATATATTTGAGATATTTTAGTAATGTTGATAACTGTTTTTTAAACTAATATGACTCTTAACACTTTTCCATTATTCTCTATAAAAATTACTTCTTCAAATCAAATAATTCTGTAAAATGTTCTTCTTTTGTCATTTGTAATGTATTATTGGATAATATAATTTAAATAAATTTTGAACCATGTAAAAGCATAAAAAGAGGTGTTGCGATAATTTTCTCAGAATTGTATGCATATATTTGAATGCTATAATTTTTATTTTCTACTAATTTCATAAATATATCCATATACAATAATGTTTTTTTTAAATAATTGTGTAATTTTTTTGATAAGTGTACATCTTGTTTTGGTATTCAGTATCATAATATTAACATTTGTGCTCCACATTATTATTTCCCTAATAATAGTTAATGTCACTAGACATACAACACTTTTTGCTGTGATAAAGAAGAGCATGTTATCTTGTATTATATTATAGAGAGTGCAGGTTATTTGTTATATTCTGAAAATTACATGGTATCAAAAGTGTTATAAATATTAGAAATGTACATAGAATACAGAAAGAAAAAATAGATATTGAATATCGGACTTCAGATGAAAGAAATGTTTGTTGTACCATTAATTCTTGAACTATTAACAAGGACATGAAGGGAGTATCAGAATACAAAATATATATTTTACTTCATTCAATATAAAAGAAATTCATGAATGACAGCAATCTGTTAATTTTGAGAAATTTTGATTTGTTTACTATTTCTATAATGAACCATCCTTCTACCTCAGCAGGGTCTGCATTATTAATTAATTAATTAACTATTTATTTATTTATTTATTTATTTATTTATTTATTTATTTATTTATTTATTTATTTATTTATTTATTTATTTATTTATTTATTTATTTATTTATTTATTTATTTATTTATTTATTTATTTATTTATTTATTTATTTATTTATTTATTTATTTATTTATTTATTTATTTATTTATTTATTTATTTATTTATTTATTTATTTATTTATTTATTTATTTATTTATTTATTTATTTATTTATTTATTTATTTATTTATTTAATTTTTCATTGCAAAGGATGCATGTACATGTAGAGTATAAAATAAATAGTCTTATGATCATGATTCATAATACTTGACAGGATCGGGACAACATAGTGCTGACCTGCAATTTCGTAATTCTCGGCAGCCAGAGGAAAAGTAAAGATTTTTTAAATCATGAGATGATCAGTTTTGTTTACATGTTTTTCTCTTCTTTATGTGCAAACTGTTGTTCTATGAACACCTTTGTACAGCATTTGGATCATAATGTTTGTTTTTTATGAGAAATACTATGATATTTATTTCAGATATGTGAAACGTGGGTTAGCAAAACATTCTTCCGACCCTTAAATTTAACTCATTCAAAACTAATTTACCAGGTGACTACACCTCAAGTGCTCATGAAGGATAATTAATAAAGTAAAGAAAGTTTTTTCTTGACATCAAACAGATACAAATTCTGTAGCATTTGTGGTGTCTCAATTCCAATGCCTTGGCTACTACTGATGGTACCATTGCCATTATGATGGTGATTGGGATTATTATTAATCTACTCCAGTACTACTTCTTCTATTGCTCTTTACAATTGCCTCTTTTATCAGAAGGGGAATGGTCATGAAATGTTTGGTAATTTTTTACTTTCTCGCTATTGCTTATGCAATAGAATAAAGTTATAAAATGCTGAGCGAAAAAAACGGCGAATTTTCAGCAGAAAAATGTTATTTTCATGTGAAACATTATTAGAAGCTGAATTACAACTTCCTTTGCAGCGTTAACCTATATTAAATGGACTTTTTGTATTGATGGCATATCCTCTGGAAACATTTTACCAATGTTGCTAATTGCAATTTGTGAGAGTGAGTTCTTTTCATTAAAAAGTAGGATAAGAACAACATTAATGTTGAGTAATAGAATACTTTTACTCTTACTTAAAAAGTAAGAGAAAATGTTTTCTCATTTTTGGATCTAGAAATATGAATGGCATATACCATGCATTGGTATATAACACTTATCCTAATTTTAAGAGACTTTTTGAGCCAGGAATCAAAATAATGAGGAAATTGTCCTGATTCTGTTAGGGATATTGTAAAGAAACAATTTGTACCTTCATTTAATATGCAAAGTACTTTTTTCTATGAGAACTCATAACAGTGAAGAGAAAGGCTTAAAAATGACAACATTGAAGTTCAGTTCTCATTGTGGCAGTATCAGAGTTTAAAGGACTGTAAGTAAAATACAGAAAGAACATCAGTTGTAACTGTTACGTGAAAAAGTATATGTTATATGCCGATTAGTACAATAGGCTTAATATTCTAAAAGTTATTTTAGACACAGAAAATATTTAAATATTTATCTTAAAAACTATTTATATAGAAGTTAGTTTCTTCTTAAAAGACATATTTTAACATCATCTTAATGTTAATATTCTATTCCTTAGAGATCAAGAATCAGAACTCCATTTTCAGTAATTTTCAGGTTTTGATATCAAAATAATTGCAAGAAAGATTGACAAAAGATATTAAATGCATGCACTCCCATCTTAGAGAGCTTGATAAAAAAATCTAAGATTCTTATTTTACAACTAATGGAGCAGATAGTTTTTCTTTCCTCCTGTAAAGTATTATGGAAGTTGTAAATTTGGATTCTTAACCTCTCATGTACAGACCTTTTCATTACACATCTTATCACAAGTGAATTCAAAATATAATCTAGGGAGAGAACAAATACTTTCCTTTTTCAAATGTTTAAATCGATCAATTATTTGAGCTACTGAGAACAAAAAGCTTAGGTTTGCATTCTGTAAAGGATTAAATAATGAAAGTTGAAGGTGTTCAGAAGGCAAGAATGGATAGCAGAGCAAAGATTTCTTACTTCGAGGAAATAGATCGTCATCAGCAGCAGCAAGGATAAAGCTGTAAGCTTGTTCTGAGGAAATGAGATGATTCTAATATTCATCATCAATTAATTCCATTATACTTGCATCAAAATTTATTATGACAGGTGACAGGCCTGTTAACAGTTCAAGGCAAACTGTTATTTGATCTTGAAAGAAGGTAAGGTCGATTAATTTTACTAGGAAAAGGCTATAAAAATTATGATCATAAGCTTCTTTCGGCTTATGGTCCTTTAACAAACCCTAAATGTATTTAATGGGAGAAACTGTTATTTTGCTCCCAGAGAAAACTGTGATATAATGATTTCCAGCAACCAAATTCTTCAACTTGGAGCAGATTTGAACCTGTAAACATCAGTATCATAGTCTGCAAACATAGACATGCAAACAATTATACCAATCTAATCTTATGAAAACAAATTTTGCCTTTAATTACATTTTATTTGAAATATTATTTACCTGATTTATCTTCTATTTATGAGTTGTTTGTGCCATAAAATTAGTTCTAGATAATATTGTACATGACATTTTAGTTTAGTAATATTGTAGAAGTTTTGTATTATTTAATAAGCATAAAATATATTGTTTTACAGAATATGCTTTTATTTTGTTGTTATCATGTAGCAAATGTATTCAAGAAGGTAAGATGTTAATCTTTAATCCACTGCTACAATGTTTTCAGCAGTTTCAGCATTTTCAAGTTTTTCAGATTTTTCAGAATAGCAGTTTTCAGTTATTCAGAACAGCAGTTTCAAAATTATTCTTCTGCCTGTGCTTTACTCTCATAACATATTGCAATCAAATTGATAGTTGTCTAATGTTGCTTTGTTGCCCATATCATACATTCTCTTCTTTATTGTCTGTTTGTGTTTGCAAAAAAACTTATTGAACAATTAACTTTACAAAAATATTATTATTACAGTTTTTAGGTATTATTTAAATCATATCCGCCATTATCGGAAGAAAGTTTTCCATCATGTTCGATTATAATGTAATAATTTAATGCATTGGGTGTAAAACATTATAACCCACACAGAAACTCTTTCAAAATATGGGCAAGCGTTTATTTCCATTTAAAGGGTGTAAGTGGGTTACATAAAACTGACATTAACAGGGGCCATCTATGAGCCTTACATTGAAGTATTTGAGTATCATACTTCATGAGATAGCAAGAGATGGAAGGAGCCAAAAATTATAGTATTACAAAAATTAAAATTTTCATTATCATCATCTTTTATGCTTGATGTCATTTCTTTGTGGTATAATGACAACTACTAGGTTTGCTATGTGAACTTTTCTTTAAAATAATACACAGTAAAATAAAATATATTGAGATTCAATAACAATTGGGGTGCCTGTCCATTTCCATGTCAATATCAAATGTTACACTGTTTTCAAAACGTAATTTTTTTTTAATGTGTAAAATATGTTCACAAATAGGCTAATTAAAACAATTTACAGGAAATTGGTATTATATCTTAAAAATAATCTAGTATTTGATTTTGACTTTGCTTAAACAATTCATTAGAATGTTAATTCCATCAACTTTCTGTATCCAGGTTGTTGTTATGGAAGTAAAAGGACTGAAATCTTTAGCTCCAAATCGAATAGTATATTGTACAATGGAGGTAGAAGGAGGTGAAAAGCTACAGACTGATCAGGCTGAAGCATCTAAACCTATGTAAGAGTTTCTTTATTACTACAAGTTTACAATTAAAATGATACCCACTAAAGTGCGTTACAATGATAGAACACAAATGCTTGAGCACAAAGTCAATGCTGAATTGAAACAGATGTGAAATTTTCTCAGTTACTCTCAAATTCTTAATCATTATGAAATCTAATTAAAAGAAATATAATAATCATTCATTTAACTCTTCTTTTTTTTTTTCCCTTTTTTTCTTTCTTCTTACTATCTGATTGCTTTTTCAATCATACTGATAATTTTCCTCTAGGTGGGATACTCAGGGAGATTTTTCCACAACACATCCTTTACCTGCAGTCAAAGTCAAATTATACACAGAAAATCCAGGTATGTTAGCATTGGAAGACAAGGAACTTGGAAGAGTTATTTTGAAACCAACACCATTGTCGTCAAAGGTAAATAACATAAATAAAGATTTTCATAACACAGTATTTTTATGTATCTGTTTCAAATTATACAATTTCATTTTGTTTTCATATTTACACTTGAATAAAAGATAAATTTTGATAAGTTATAGAGATGGTCAAGCATAACTTTGTTCTTATTATGTAGGTTCCAGAATGGCATAAAATGCAAGTTCCAAAAAATGCTCAAGACCCTGATCTGAGGATAAAAATTGCTTGTCGAATGGATAAACCTTTAAATATGAAACATTGCGGGTAAAAAATTCATTATTAAAACAATATTATCAGTTTATATTTCGTCAACTAAAGAATTTGTGTTGTATAAAATGTTCTAGGTACCTTTATGCCATTGGCAAAGCTGTTTGGAAAAAATGGAAGAAACGATATTTTGTACTGGTTCAAGTTTCACAGTACACTTTTGCTATGTGCAGTTACAAAGAGAAAAAGTCTGAACCTTCAGAAATGATGCAATTAGATGGATATACTGTTGATTATATTGAGCCTGCCAGTGGTAAGATTAAATAAATATTTCATTGCTTTGTCTTTATAATCAAATTTCATTCTATTATATGAAACAAAATTCTACTTTAAGCATCTATGAACTATTCTTGCTAATTAAATATATATATATATATATATATATATATATATATATATATATATATATATATATATATATATATATATATATATATATATATATATATCTGTGTGTGTGTGTGTGTGTGGTAATACATGATATAAATAAATAGATATATAATAAAAGCATATTTTCACATGGCATACTGTTGCTTTCAGCCAATCTAATGGTTGGAATGGGTAAGTTGTACTTTGATGACTGTATGTGGTAATACATATTTTGTATTAATAAAAAATGAATTCAGAAATCATTCATAGTGAAATACAAAAATACACCATTAAACAAATATGGGTATTTGTTTCAGAATAAATGTAAATAGATTGATAGTAATCTTATTCATAATATCATTTCTGTGTGTTTAATTTAATTGTTATTCTTGTAGACCTTGAGGGTGGGCGATTCTTCTTTAACGCTGTTCGAGAAGGGGATAGTATTTTATATGCCAGTGATGATGAAAATGAATGTCATTTATGGGTGATGGCCATGTACAGAGCAACTGGCCAATCTCACAAACCCGCTCCTCCCATCACACCAGCAGGAAAGAATTCAACTATATCAAAAATTCAAGGAGGTAGGTTTCTTATGTATGCTTGTATGCTTTTGAGTACACCTATTATTTAAAACTAAATGTTTTAAATGAAGAAATACATTATGATTTTTTCACTATTTACCCTGGCAGAGCTTGCCCCAAATTTCCAAACGAAATACTTGCTCTGGGCCTATGTGACCGAAACATTCTTTTTGTTTCTATGGAAAAGTATGGAAATTGTACTTGCAATATAAACATGGAGCAAGTTTGTAAATGGAAGATAAAAGTTACAGTTGAAGTGTAGTGTATAAAATTATTATGAAATTTAATACGTTTACAAAACAATGCAAAAATTAAGTAACATTGCATGTTTTTAATGGAAACATTTGCCTGTTCTATAACAAAAAGCATAAACAAAAGAATTCTATAATTCTTTTTATTATAAAGTAATTATTTATTTTTGTTCAGGCACTCCTGACAAAACAGGTGTGTATACTTTAGGGAAGGAATTTGAGGAACTTGAAAAATATTGAGTTATGCTGCATTTTCCTTCACATTCTTGATACCAGTCTCTTTTCTCTTCCTCTGATTTAATGACTGAATATGACAAATTTCTAGCACAACAGTGTGTAGTTTACATTTCAACTAAGTACACATTCTACCTCTGGACTACTGCTTGTTCTGTTCAGTATTGGTTGTTACCTTTCCTTTATTCTGTACTATTTTAACATTCTTCTTCATCTGTCCAGAGTCTGTTCTTCAAATTATAATTTTGGTTACAAAAAAATTGATGTATTCTATCTGCATCCTCTTTGTTTTAAGAATTCATTACCATAAAAATATTTTTAAAATATAAAGTTTTCAGTTCATTAAAATGTAACTCAGAATGTGATAAGTAGGCCCACTACAATTTTTGTGGGTATACCTCAATATAATAGTAAACACTTTCTTGAAATTGTGTCCACATTGTGTTATACCAATGGTCACAGCAGATCTACAGTACCCATCACATCCCAAAACATTATTCCTCAAAACATCTAAGGAAAATAACATTGCATGTAACTGGAGAGAAAATAAAAAGATATAGGAAATGACATCTCTATCATGGAGTCTCGTTTTGGAGGAATATTGAATTAATTGATTCAAGGCTCTAAGACCTAGCACAAGCTCTGCCAGGTTAATAATTAACATTACCCTTAGTTAACATTGTCTTCACAATTAATGTGGTTTAGTGACATTTCTCAATTCAATTTACTTCTTTTTTCTTTTACTGTTCAGGATTTATAAAGAAATTATTAAAATAACTCAACACTTTTTCAGATGCTGATCGAGCAAGAAAACATGGCATGGAAGAATTCATTTCAGCTGATCCTTGTAAATTCGATCATGCTTCTCTTTTCAAGATGTTGCAAACTCTAACTTTGGATTATAGACTAAATGATCCCTATTGTTCTCTGGTATGTGAAGTAACATACACATAAATAAGAAAAAGAACAACTTACATTTCGTGCTCAAAAATATGCTAAAACTTGCCTAGTACCATTTAATAATCACCCTAGCAGTACCAATGATGAGTAATTTTTGCACATCTTTTCTTAATTTTTTTAGTTCTGTAAAATAAAGAATAATATTTTTAATTTTTTGCTATCTGGTACTAACTTGCTAATACCACTTCATCTATTTTCTTTACCATTTTGTTTGGAATTGTATAGACATTGAATTTAAACCTTTTCTGGTAAGTAGATTTAGCCCATCCTTGGTATTCCATGTCACCATAATAATAAACCACATAACAAACATGATAACCATAATAACAAACATCTAAGGTTAGATTTTTTCTCATTGTTGAAATGGTTCTGTTGTGAAGAAGTGCTATTAGTAAGAGGAATTATTTGAGTAACAAAGAAATTAGTTACATCAATGATCAGTTGAGATACAGTAATGTAATTAGTGACAGTAATGTTCTGAGTTTTGTTTTGTGTTGGTGAATTGTGTTCACAAAAAAATTGTGAGTCATTGAAGTAAAATATTGATGTCAGTAGAGGAAGAAGTGAGGTCAAATTTTCAAGTGATAAAATTTATTCTGTTGTTTGAATTGAATTCCAAATATTTAACAGCAAATTATAATAGTAGTTTTTTTTTTTTCATTAAAATACCTTGGTACTGCTAGGGCTAACAATGACTTCCCTCTACCTGAACAGTTTATCATTTACACCATGGGTCACTATTATACATTTATTTCAACTGTAATAATGAGAACAATGAATTATCTACAATTTTTTAGTGTGTAGTTTTTGCAGTTTTTTCTTAAATTAGTGAAGAGATAGGGAAGAATAAGTAGTCATCCTGTGTTATATCAAAAATTGTATACCATATGATAATAAACCTTTTAGGGCTATCAAAAATAGTTGAGTTAATAGTAATCATGGATCTTGAGGAGCTATTGTTTTCTCAGCAACTTAGAGACAATAAAAATGGAAGTAGATATTAAATAGGAATAACAATGTTTATTTAATTGATGTATAATGATAGGTATTAAAAAATGATCATTACTTGCTAATTGAAAAGAATTATTTTCAGGGAAAGGACACTTCAAACATTTTAAAATTCCCAGTCTTAATTCTGTTTATAGACTTCTGTATACAGGAGGACAGCATATACAAGGCTTCAAGAGACAAGGTTTTTTAGAATATTTTTGTTTAGTGGTACCTATGTTGCCTCTCAAATAGTTGTACAAAACATTAGCAACTTAGATATATCCATAATAAACTGCCACAGCCCAAATTGTGCTACATCTTTGCTATTGTGTAATTTGCAATATTTTCCAAAAGTACTCTACCATTTGTGTATTATAGTGAATTTTGTTTCATGATGGGATTTATTATAGTAATTTCTTGTTTCCTGCTGTTCATTCTCTAGACTGTAATTACAATGAAAAGAAACAACACTTCCCTACAATTTCCTACATTTTCCAACAAGTGAAACGCTCACTATATTCTTCAATTTGGCACAAATATGAAAATCCTTGATGTCAGTCACCTGCATTGTGATTTTTCAAATGTTATGATGTGATAATGATTTGAGAAAGCCATGAAAGTCACCTTAACATATGTGAAATCGCTGCAGATAGTTGTGATTCTACTCAGGATCCAAAATGTATTTTTCAACCACACCAGAAGACAATAGAACATAATTCTTGGTAACAAAGTCTTCCTTAGCAAGGAATTTACATCAACAACAGATAATTTTAGCATCCCTGATAACAATATCATGTTATATACGCATTTGGAGCCTCAGGACCTGATGGTCACAACTTGAAGGTTAACTCTTCTCAAAAAGGTTGTAATATTCTCAATGTTTTAGTTCTATTAAAAAATTAGGAGAGTGGAATTAAAGATTCAGAGGTTCTTCATAGAATCGTGTTTCTCACTGTCCCTAAAAAGTTTTATTTTTATGAATAATCAAATAAAAAATGTGTTTGGGGCAAAGTGGTCACAAATTACCATTGAGGTAAAATTATTTCCATTTTCATTTTCATAAAAATTGAATGTTCAGGTTACTACAATATGAAAAATTGTCTGATACTGACTGCTTTTAACAAATGTTATCCATTATCATCATGACATAGATAAGTGATTTATGCATGCTATCAATTTCAATGCATTAAGTATGAAACTATATTTTACAACATTCAAATTTATAATACATAATACATATTTTGAAGTGCATTCCACATACAATATAGATGTCGTGAAATTACTTCAGGTGAAGAGACCATTCAGACATAATTACTTGAACAAAAAGGAAGTGGATCTGTGATTACCGTCTTGAATTTCCTTGTACTACTTTCATTGTCTTGTATTACTTTCTTGTAATTATTTTATATCAATATATCTGAAAACTTTAAAAGTTAGGAAATGTTTAAAATGGGAAATTATCTGATTTATTACTCAAACCTTGAGAAAACTGAATTAAATATAAGCTGAAGTAACTCTTAACATAGTATTTCACCTCTCTATTTACATTTGTAATTGGAATGAGTTGGCAAAGTTCTTCTCTCAAAGGCAATGGGTTAGCAAATTTAACTGTTTTATAGTAAATTACCCAACTTTCCATTACACATTCCTTTCTGTTCTTTCTCCTCAAAAGAACATAAGACCCTGACGTAATAAAAGTGCTGATCATGGAAAAAACATTAAAACAAGTTTTACATTAGAATGAAATATTTGCAAGAATTTTGCATGAAGATTTCATTTCATATTAAAATAAGGAGAAATGTTTTCCTTTTATCTACTTTACCAAATATATCATTAAATATTCTTATTTGTTGATGTATAATAACATACTTTTTTTCAGGGTTGGTTTAGTCCCGGACAAGTTTTTGTACTAGATGAATACTGTGCACGGTATGGTGTCCGAGGCTGTTATAGGCACCTATGTTACCTCAGTGATTTATTGGATAGAGCTGAGAAAGGTATCATGATAGATCCAACGTTAATCCACTACAGTTTTGCCTTTTGTGCAAGTCACGTCCATGGGAACAGGTGGGTAAAATAAATTAATCTTGTATAATATGACATATACAAATATTTGAACTTTTCAGTTGGGTATTTTCCATGCTTTATGAGTTCCATAAATATACAGACACATTAAACTGCTTTAAAATTATAGATGACCTCAATAACATCTTGATAGAATAAATGTTATCATTTTCATTTTCCATTACACTTTCCACCAAACTAATATTGTTAAATTGTCTATGATTTTAAAAAATAACATAAAGTATACCACTGTCAAATTATAGTAATCGAAACTTTTTATTATTTCTATCTGTGATCAAAATTTAAAAAATCTGAAAATTTCTAATATCAGCTCATCATTTCATTTCTGTGCATTTGAAATGATCATATCTTTTTTTTTATCTTCATCCAAAATATTTGGTTCATTGCATGTGTAATAATAAGAAACAAGATGAAGTATTATATCCTTCTGAGTTAACTTTGGCATTAAGAAGTTTATACCTTCCAGAATTCTAGTACTTATTTTAAAAATGAAAGTTTTGCATTATGGCATAGAAAACAGTCATTAAAACATGTTCATACCAGAACAGAACAGTTCATATTAAGGAAATCAATACTTAAACAAGAATTTAAGAGATTGCATGGTATGCTTTGTATTATCATATTTAAACAATATATTTTGTCTTTAAAATATTAATTACTAGAAAAGAATTTATTAACAGTAATTTTACATTCACTGAATGAATTTCATTTGTTTCTAGAGGTTACATGATTCATTCTTATGAATTATAACTCTTTAATACAGTCATTGCAATGATCTGTTATTGCCCATTTCAATGAATTTTTAAAATTGAAAATGTAATATTTGGACTAAATCTTCATATAACTATTACAATTATATAACAACAAATAATTGTTAACACTACATTGGTTAAAAAAATTAATATTGTAATTTATACCTATTTTATTAAAATACAAACACAAAAATGTTTTGTTTAAAATTTTAAATGTAGATACTCTCAGAAAACTTCTGTGATAATGATGGTGCTTGCCATAATTTTTCCAAAATGACTTTAATTTCATTTAACAGATTTGGCATGTAGTTATATATAAGTCATATTTGAAGTATAAGAATTTCAACTAAAATTAGATGTCAATACTCTATCCAAATTTGTTAAGAACCTAATCGTAAAAAAACCACTCTCAAGCCACTTAGTTGTTGACAAGAATATATTATACTGAGGAACTATCTGATTCAATTCTTTTAGAAGAAACATCATTTTACATTTAATATAAGCATAAAATTATATTTGACAAATATTAAATGGCAATTCTGCCTACTAAATTATTTTCTAAAGAAACCATTCACACAATAAAATTGAAGTGTTCTTTAAAATTTATTTCCATTTTTAAAAAGCAAGGTACTGAAAGCATGAGAAAGTATTCAAGGATTATCTGTGTCAATAATAGATTTCAGTATTAAAAATAAACATTTGTACCAGCCATACAATTGTTAAAATACCCAGCTACATCAAAATTAAAGAAATACTTTTATAGGAACGTCAGTAGAAGAAACAAAAAAAAATATTTTTTTCTTAAATATTTACAATTTATACTATAAAGTGCAAGTGTATTTTCTTACAGGAAATGTCTTTCTAGTTATATGACCACCAATTTTTTGGTATTTGTATTTGTACATATAACCAAGTGAGTTAATTGAAGTCATTTTTATTTGAAAGAATCAATACATGCATTAGTCAAAATGTTGGTTCAAAAATAAAAATGAATCAGAAAAAATATATTTAATAAAAAAATTAACATTTTTGCATGGATTGATTTCTTCAACATTCTTCATAAAATAATCACTCTTAATTAAGCTGTAAACTGATTTTTCTTTATTAGCATAATTTGGCAAGCGAGTAACTGAAATCAAAATGTGGGATGTAAATACAATATTTTTTACTAAAACATGTAACTATCCTTCCTTCTATAAAAAAAATACATAAGACACTGTACAATACACATATTACAAATCTAGTCCTTTCTGTGTTCTGTGTCTTACAAAATGCATGTTTAATGAAATATGTGCTGTTTAAAATTTAAATTTCCAAGTTATTGTTCTCAGAAGGAAAGTCAGTTTGGTTCAAAGATCAATTAACACTTGTAACGATGTTACACAGTGCATGTGAAAATATGTTGGGTGCGCTGTTTAAAACATGTTCACATTGGTAGATGAGTTGTAATGATGTGGCATTCAATATTGTTGCTTCTCTTTCTTTCAATTAACTGCAAGCCTGTAGTCAATTAATGATCTCTAAATCAATTGTTGGTTATGGTTTTTGTACATCATGGATCAATAGCAGTTACCAATAAATTACAGTAATAACCAAATGTTTATGTGCTAAATTTTCTATGCATTTCTTCAGTGTTTTCAGTTCAAAACATTTTCAGAGATAAATTGCTAGTTATTGTAGCAATAATCTCTTAATTATATATTAAATTCATTGCCTTTGTGATATTCTGCCTATAACAGAAAGTTAGAAACATTTGGTGACATATAGGCCTACATTGTATTAAAACCAGTTGACAAAATTCTTTTCCCTTCCATCATACACATATTGGAGGTGAACTTCCAAGAATCCATTGTAATGTATTGAGTGTGAAAAATAACAATTGCAAGTGTAATTTTTCTATTTATCTCTTTTTATGCTGTTTCTCTCTTTTGTATCTATGTCCATTTGTCTGTTTTGGGTCTGACTGTATGACAAAAGTTTCATTTAAATGGACTTTAATGAACTAATAAAATTTCAGTTTTGGTAATTAGGTTCATTCTATTATTCAAAATGATGTCATCTTAAATTGATAATTTTGAAATTCTGTTTGTGTTAAAATTTATCATTCCAAGTCTCTTCTTAGTCTTCTAAAGCAATTTTCATATATTTTTCAAGAAGAAAGTAAATAGAGAAAATTAGATATATCTAAAACATGAAGATGTGTAATTTCGATGAATTATTGCTCTCAAAATGTGTTTTAATCATTCTTTTGAGTAGTAAAAGAAAATTTGAATTTTTATTCTAATAATTACTTTTAAAAGTGTGACTCAGAACAAATCACATTGAGATCAGTTTAAAGGTGTGGTGATGTAAACCTTACAACTCAATAAAAGTCTTCTTGATGAGTTCATATCCTCAAAAAAACCATTAACAGAAAATAGAATGAAAATCTAATTGAATATTAAAATATCATATCTTGAGAGAAGGTAGAAGCCTACTCATCAAAAGGGGAAAAAAATCTAATAAACCCACTTTGAAAGTAAATTCTTTCTTTCTCTTATTCTATCTATCTATCTATTATATATATATATATATATATATATATATATATATATATATATATATATAGATATAGATATAGATATAGATATAGATATAGATATAGATAGATAGATAGATAGATAGATAGATAGATATACTGTAATACTGAATTTGCTCAACAGTCTTGAAACCTCTGGCAAATTGTATGATGTTTCTCTGATTTGCAATTAAGTAAATGGTTCTAGACTTTACATTTTGCTAATCTTACAACTTCATCAATAATATCAACCACATTGTAAATGACGTTGCCAACCAAACAAAATAGGTCAAAACTTAAATGTCATTAAAAGTTTTTGATTTAGAAAGCTACTAATTTGAAGTTTGATATCCATTTCCTGTCTTATTCTAAGCATTCATAATACATCTCCACTTTCTCTATATGTTGGTTCTTGCAACAAATTTTCTATATCTTGACTTTTTTGAACCATTGTTGTTAAGTTAAAAACAAAGATGTTCTCTAATGAACACTACATCAAGTAAAACTTGTGGGGAATGAATGAGATTTAATTGCACAACAAAAGACATCCTGGGATATAATGCACTTCATCCTTAATTCTTATTCAATTAAGAAAACAATTTGGATGTGAAAGAACTTGTAAACAAAAGCAACAATAGGGGAGCACACCATTTAAATTTACAGATACTAAATATTTGGTTTTCTAGAAAAACTAAGATTTCTTTATAAAATAAATTGTTGGTATGCATTCAACCCTTGTGATATGGGTAAAATAATATAAAATAAGATATAAAATAAGAATAAATAATTACAAAAGTATTTTGAAAGATAGAAGACAAATAAATATTGATATAAAAGAAAAAAATACTCAATTAAAAATAAAATATGAATGACTTCACTGTTGTCACATACAAGTAAAAAAAACAAACTTATTAATACATTTGACTTACTTTGATCTTACAAGTATGAAAAATTGTGATTTCACTGATACAACAATTCTGAAAGGAAATTCTCAAAACCGGAATTTTCTAAACAATAAAAAAAGTATTCCTTTTGAATAACTAGTGTAGAGAATAAAGAGAATATAAATGTTGGTGTAAATTATTTCTGCGAAGAGCAATGTGATCTACCTCTTAAAAAAATTCTAAAAAGTAACAAATGTTCTGAATGTACTGTTTTTTTGAACAATATAACAAAGAAAGTTATAAAATTTGCAAACGACATAAGGCAATTACCTTTTCTTCTTTAATAAATCTATTGTTACATTTTAATGAGCAGTAATATACACTTGTCTCTTACAATAAATTATTACTGTTTATCCATTCATTAAAATCAAAATAACAATTCATTCTTCTTTTTCTCTGATATTGCATTTTTTAGCTAAATTTATTTCTGAATCCATTAAAGGTCCAGAAATGTCAGACTGTAGTCAGAATGTCAGAAATGTCAGAATGTAACACTTTGTAATAAGAATCTTATCACAATGTGTGAAAAGTTAAATGTAAATACCTTTGTAATGAATAAATTGCATGATTGTGAATGTGGTATGTGTATACACATGTATAAACATGGGTGTATTAATATATGTGTGTACTTACTGTCCATGTATTTGTGTGTGATTACATGTGAGAATGCATGCGTGCTAGCATGTGTACAAGAATCCTACAAATTAAAATGCAGACAAATGGACAAGTGTACATTAACAATGTGCATTGAAACAATAGAGAGAATTTTGTTTGCTTAAATTTTTTTCAAAAAGGTTAAATTTGAAAAGATCATATATCTATTGATAGTTTTTCATAAATTTATTTATTGAATAAACCTTATTAGTAATGAACTTACAAAGAAAAATTTCAACTGGATGCAAAAATTATTTGTAGCTATGAGGAATAACACAAGAGGTTTTAAAAGTAGAGAGGTTTTTTCCATAAAAAAATTCTGCCTGACCTAGAAATAAATATGATTAAATTCACAAGCTTTACATCAACATATTTTTTGCATACTAAATAAAATTATTGATCAAAAGTTATGTATTAATTTTACACTTTTCCTTCGTATTTCTGTTGTGATATCTATCAAATAATGAAATAGTATGATTATTGCCTGACGAGCTGGTTAACTCTCTTATAGCGTTGGTGGGTCATTGTTTACTGAACGCCCAGCCGATCGACCAGATTGCGGGTATGCTCTGCTCATAATTTGTTAAAGTTTTCTAGTTGTCAGTTTCAGATGTTGTAAAATAATTGATGAAGCTAAGTGTCTATTTTTTATTTATATACCACTCATTTTTCCATTTAAATTGCTGTTCTGCTCTTGTGGATGCGTAATTTGTACATTTCTTTTTACGAAACTATTTGTTGTTTTAAAATTGTTAGCCTTTTGTAAGTGTTCAAATTATATGTTTTAAATCCACAATAGAGTTGAAACATTAAAATTAATTCAACATTCTTCAAATTAAGTGTATATATCAATATAGTGTTCATTTTCAAGTATCATAGGTGTTTAAACATTTTGCTTGCCAGTGTCTGGTGTCTGACAGTTCTATTCATAGACCATTAAATCACTTGATACAATGCAATATTTATTTCATCTGGCATAAAAAATTTTGTGTATTTGAACTCTTTGATTTTTTGAAATTTCATATTCATGTACATTTGTAATTCTGTATTCACTCAGTAATTATAGTGTATGTCGATGTTCTTGATTTACCATTATGTTTTATTTTGCATGTCCACTTATAGTCTTGTCTCTGACAGCTTAATTTGTAACTGTTCATTTATCATATTCTATTGGAAACACTTAGAATTCATCTATTTGTTGTGTGTGTGGGCAGATTTTGTCAACTTGTCCTCAAAAGATATTTAACTCATGATGAATTTGCATCTTAGTTATGTCTACAATTGAATAAACAGTTCAATTGAAGAAGCTAAAATATTTAACATTTATCAGATTTTAAGACATTCACTTCCACTTTTATTTTCATTTATCATTCCTATAATTAAAATTTTAAAATAAAATGAAAGAAATTTGTCTTCTTCAGTTTTCACTGTATAAAAATCATATACACTTTCCATTACCTTCTAAATTTATTTAATATAATACATAGTTTTCAGTACCTATTAGCTTTAAGCAAAAATGGCATTTTACATTTAGCAATTGCATAATTATTACATACCAAATCCATTTACACAATATTTTATGTATGCTGGACAATGTAAATTCAAGAAATAATTCACAGAATTAAATTCATTTTATGTCAAGGACAATTTCATAAAATTGAGCCCCAGGTGTCTTCAAATATCACTAATTGGTATATGCATATCATATTTTTAATATTTTTAATATGTGTGTTGAGAGAATATCAGGGAAAAAATACATAATGAAGCACACTGAGTGGTAGCTTGTGAAAAGTAATTTTGATTTAATTCAATGAATATTACTTTGCTTATATATTATGTTACATAACATTTCAATATTGATATAGGGAATTATATAATCAATACTTATGTAGGCCATATGTTTTTCTGCTTTATATGATGTGTTCAAAACTGTGTGCTGACTACAGGCATGCATTTTCAATTCAAAGCTCCCACTCTAATACTTAACCATCCTTTACTTAGCACGGAGGTGCTTGAAGATACCTCTGGTGTCAGGTTTGTAACACTTGTACACTTCTTTACTTACTCTGCACTGATGTCACAGGAGTGTTGTGCATGAACTTTTGCATTTATTGGATGTTAATCACATACATAGCCTCAAACATAACAACATAATTTCACAATTTTCAAAGTAGCAGTTTTGAGCATTGTAGTACATAAAACAATACATCAATTAGACAAAATCAATTAGACAAGCTGAGTAAATCCATCACTACAAAATATCACCTTTGTATACTCTTGTTTATGGCTATCTGGATGTGAACTTGCATGAAAAATGAGTTTTTCAAGTAGCTCATTGCATGGATGTAATGTACAATAAACTTTTCTAAATTAACTTTAAAAATATGTACTGTCAAACAGAAAATTGAACTAATTTCTGTTTTCATACATTTTGTACACAGATCTAAACTTAAATTTTATTCAGTAATGTTAAAAGTTATTAAATTAATGTTATTGTATAATCTGGTAGGCTTTATTAGAAAATAAGTAGGTCTTCAGTCATTAGTCCTGATATTAGTTTATTGCATGGCCAATAGTATCACACTTTCAATGTATTTATATATATATATATATATATATATATATATATATATATATATATATATATATATATATATATATATATATATATATATATATATATATATATATATCAGAAACAAAAAGGGCAGAAATCGAACAATTTTGTAAAGATATTTATCATAATAATTTTTAGAGGAAGCTTTTTATCAATCAAAGTGTATGGTTTAACAATTATTGTTTAATTAACATGCATATATTTTGTAATTAATTTAAAATTTAAAAATGTTCCAGTGCACAAGTTTTTCATTTTGATATTGCAATGCTGATTCATTGTAGTCTCCAATTCTTCAAATAAAGAAATTAAAGGAAATGTCCTTTGTCTTATAGGAAGCATTTGTGAAAAAGTATAGGAGAATGGCCATTACTCAAGAAATTATGTGGATGATGTAATAACATTAAAAGATAGCCAGGGTTTGGATTTTAAAACAATTTAATCAAAGTATTTTATGACAGGCTCTTTCAATTAATTTACTATCTTTTTATTCCCATTTTAAATAAGGTCACCTCTGCTTAATATTTGATATAAATAATTTCTTCAAATTTTTCTTAATATGATAACTCTTGATATGTTCAACATGTTGTTAAGTTGATTGTTGTTCAGATGTTGCATGTTAAACTTGAAATGTTGGAGCAAGATTTGTAGATTGGTTAAATAGCTCCATCCCATTATGATTTTTAGGCTTGAAGATATAAGCATTATACTTTCAGAAGGGATAAAAGTAAAAATAAAAAATAAAATGAAATGATCCCAAGATGTAGTCAAATACAAAATAGCACCTATGCATTCATAATATACTACAGATCTGCATGAAATACAATAAAAATTTGAAGTTCAAATAATACAAAAACTGAGTTCAAAGCTTTATCTGAATCCATTTTTCATGTCAATAAAATCCAACCAACATGTGAACATGAGTAGCTACAACATTCAAACTCATAATTTCAGAAATATAATCAAATTTTAAGTAGTGGAGATCTGGCTTAAATCTGGCAATGAGTCTAAAATAAGTGATCGTTTGTTTCATCAATAAGTGATGGACTGAAGAAAGACCTTTTGAATTCAAAATTAAAAGAACTAAAAAAAATAATTAGTAATAGATATTATGTCATAATGTAATGAAATGCTTAAGTAATTTGACAAGGAAAATAAGAAATTATTACAATTTTTGAAGTTTTGAAGGCTTTATTTATTTATTTATTTATTTTTGCCATTTTCTATACAACATTGGTTTCCCTACCTCTCTTCTAGAACAGTGTCTTGAGTCGTACTGTAGATATTAATAGAAAGAATGTCCATGACCATTTATTCATTGTAAGATTGGAGACTTTAACCCCTTACATTACAATAAACACCATCTGTTCAACCTAACAATATTACCTTCTAAGCAACTCAGCAAGTTGATAAAATATTTTCAAGTTCCAATTAAGGATGCTGAGAATTCTAAGCATTCAAATAGCATGTCGTGTTCCCTTTTATTGTATTTTATTACTGAATTTTACATCACCGAAGTTTACATAATACTCAAAAACACTGTTAACAGCATTAATTAATAATTTGTATTATTTAGGCAATTAAACAGACATTTTTGGTAATTCATAAAATAAACATTCATATAAAAATTATGTAATAAATCTATCAAGATATTTAAATCCTCACTTTCAAGGACCTCTTCAAGTCCGTTAATTTCAGCCCATTGTTTAATAGCTCAAGTAATACAATTCGATACACACAGTCAAAAACTTGTTGGAGTTATTAATTAATATTATCAAATGAAACAACTCAATTAATAGAGATTGAAAATATTTTTGTGGAATAGCAATTCCAATTTGCAGACTTGCCTTGTAAAATTAGGGCCCAGCTCAACTCCATGTTTTATCTCACTCAGCTCATTGAATTGGCAAATTTATTAACTTTAATTGTCCAAGTATATATACTGATATTGTCCGGACAACATTAAACCAGATTTTTAAATATTTATATAAAAATAATAACACTTGCCAATTGTTGAGTTCATAATGAGAATGTGTTTAACAGCAGCAATGTTGATTTTGTTTCATAAACAACATGCACTCACACACATGTAGCCAGCAAAAGAAAGTTTTATAATACCATTGATCATTAATTTTGATAAATAAATTGTACCATAAATATAAAGGACAATATTGTACCGTATTCTTTAACATTATCAACTTAATCATTAAAAGTTTGCAAATAACATTATGTAAAAAATTCTTTGTGTTTTGAGAGTACATGTTGTCCATGTATACACTGATGTTTGAAAGAACGCATGAACAGAAACTTGTTGTCTAATAAATGTGCATTCTTAAATAAGACGTGGACGTGTTTACTGTACAAGCATGATCTATCAAATTATTGTGCGTATATTAACGTGGAGTATGTCTGCTTCTGACCTGCATGACATGCAACAGACGCATATCTATGTAATGAGCATGCTGTCTATCTCTTAAATATCTACTTTGGAATAGGGCCAATGTCACATCAATAACTTTGTTCTCTTTTTCATGGTGTTGACTTCACAGTACATACACTAACACATAGTTGGCATTTAATTAATTAAATATTTCAACATAAGGGCAAGGTTATATTTTTTGTATGTGAACTGTGTATTTATTACAACACCACCATACTTGGTATAAAAACATTTGTGTGTAATTATAATAGTGAAATATCTGATGATATGCAAGGATGGAAAAAATTATCCAAATACCTTGTTTGGATACAATTATTATTCACCACTTGTTTGATATAAGTAATAATCACTTTTCATCAACTTTTTAAAAACTAACTAATTATGTTTCTTTTATATACTGATAATGAAATGTTATAATTGTATTTGCTCAAAAACATCTTAAAATAATATTATTCTTCTGGATATTGTAAACAAGTTAATTAAACTTTTCTTTTATCACATTTTAGTATATTATGAAAATATAACTCCTGAAATTGGTCTCTTTATGCCAGGTATGATGGTTTTTACATAAGGTACCACTTGCAAAATAACTCTTAATCTCAAATTTATGTCTTGCCACTTGATAGGACATGGTATAAAATTTCCTATTCGAAAACTTTATTCAACGTTTTGTATATTTACCTGAAAGAGTGATAAAGGATTAGACAAAAGCTTTTTGCATAATTCTAATCTGTTATTAGAGTTAGTTTTCTGCTATTAAATGTTGAATCAATAATCTGCAACTGGGTTATTCTTTTCAGTAGAAAATAGTTTCACATCACATAATAATAATTTAATATGCGTGTCAGCTTCAGAAGCACAAAATCTTTGTCACGTCATTTCGTAAATTGTGTAAAAAATCGCATTGTTTTTAAAGCTCTGCACTTCACCCTTCTGCAACTTCTGGCTAATAAATAATTTTGTTTTGTTTTCATGGAGTGAAATCTGTTTGTAACAATGGCTTAGTCATAAAAGATATTTGTATATAAATCTTGTAATTTCAATATATAGTTGGTAGAATTATATGATAATAGTATAATTGATTTATAGCAAGTTTGATACTTTTATTGAATTATTGTGTATGTTGTAAGAGTGGTAAGTTTGTGCTTTAGTTAGTTCCCCATGACTTGTCAACATAGTTATTCTTTCTTCTTGGCAATAATATTTTCTTTATTAAAAATATCATGTTTAATTTGGTGATTTAAGACATGTATTTGAATTCACAGTGTGTGAAATGACATTTCAGACCAGATGGTGTGGGAACTGTTACACATGAAGAAAAAGAAAAATTTCAAGAAATAAAAGAAAGACTGCGCATTCTTTTGGAAAATCAAATAACAAACTTCAGGTAAGATATTTTACCCAGATTTGTGATAAATTGTTAAGTATAGTAACTAATTTATACAAGCTGTGAATGTATTAGTTGCGGCTCCATGTAGGTTGCACGGTTGTACAACCCCCGGATAATAGATAAATTGCTTATAATAGTGTTAGGAATACACATTTTCCATTTAATGTCGTTCAATATTCTTGATTTTGCAGCGATATCGATTTACCTATATGAAATTGTTTTGAAATCAAAAAGTGACAGTCGAGCGCCCTCTCTGGTGTCTCGTTGCAAGCCAGGCAGCGCACTGATGTCACGGTCTTATGCTCTTATACTGTCTTTAATACTGACCGCGCATCCTTGTACGTCAACATTGGGCCCCCGTGCGTTTTCGTTCCGCAACGACGAAAGACAACGCCACCGGTTTACACCACAGAGCAGCAGTCATATACAATGGGGGAAGGGGGGGGGGTCGCTGCAAAGCGGAGTAGAGGACTTCCCCGATCTTGGATTCCGAGAGACCAATTTTCTATCCTCATCTCAAACTAGCTGTATCTTAATTTTATGATTTCAGATGTTATTGAAATTACACAAGCTCAGTCAATTCTTGACGGTATTGAATGTATTATTTGTGAATTTATATTCATTTGATGTTGGATTTCGTTTTGTATTAATTCTTTATCGGCAAATGTCTTAATGAAGAACTAATACAAAAACTTGCGTGCGCACCGGAAATCATAGGAAGAATTATGAGCGCGGGAGGTTAACATATCGGACACGAACGCTATGAATAAAATTATTTAAGTAAAGTTTGATTATAGACTTTTATTAAACTTAGTTTTACTTAATTTACATGAACTGCTTACGTTTTATTACATATTAGTTTTCTGAACTTTGGAAATTGCTTTCCCGTCATTCGATGGAACTGTATAATCCCGTTAGTTGGGGCACCAGCCACCACTGGCATGCATAGAAGTTAATTTGCTTTATTGAGTTTCAGTGCACTGATGTTTATTTCAATGCAGCATACAATGCCTTAAGTGTTTCAATGGACTGAATATCAATAAATTTAATTGATTGCATTTCCTTGCTTTAGGAATTGTATCTTATATACTCAAATATGTTTTGTGTACTTCATGCATCAAGGTTGTTGAAGCTTGAATTAATTGTATCCCTTCTTCGTATTATGAGCGGTACTTATTTATCGTATTTCGTTCTCCAAGATGCTTGTTATCATGTTGTTCTAGATTTAACTTTATCAACGTTTTATTAATATGATCGTTTAACATGTTCAATCTTTAATTTGCCTCTCTTTCTTGTTCATTCCCTGTATGAATCGCATCGTTTCTCTGCCACTGTGCGTTCAAAATGTCTCTCCGTAGAATCTGTTCCGTTATTCCATTCCCTTGTATTCAGCCCAACCAGAGAGACGGCGTCTTCGTTGTAGTCCAGACCATGATGGAAGGCCATATCATGATGTTTCTTGTATATAATACACTCTGGTTTCTTTCATCATGGTCCATACCAGCCCAACTTGGTGGATAAAAAGCATCGAGGATCTACAAATTCCTGGGGATCGCTTCCTTCCCTCATCCCTCACCCTTCTCTATGCTTCCTATCCCTCTGCGGGCAGCTAGCTGCGCCTTTCTGATACCGCGATTTCGGTTGCGATAGAGGAGCGTTAGCTGTGTGTACTGAAAGATATTCTTCTAGAAACATTGTAAACAAAATCATTGTAAAAGGAAGAATTCTTTGTTGACTATAAGCATTCATTCTCTCATTATCCGATAATTAGTAATAGGAAATGAATACCAATGTATTATTCCTCTGGGAGAATAAAGAAACAGTTTGAGACAAGAATGCCTGGCCTCCGTTCCGCAAACCCCCTTAGAGGACCAGGTTGCCACCCTGCACATTGTGCGAACACAATATCTCCTTCCCCCATCTCTACCTGGACTTGACTGTACTGATAGCTACTGCACTAGATATAACAACTACCTATAAATCTAGTACGTACATTAAACTGTCAACATACACTTCACATGTGCATTGCTCCGCCACTCCACGTCACACTATCTACTTTCTGTACCGAGATGGCAGCCGTTTGGTCCGGTCGCTGGTTTGAGCTGCATTTGAACATCCTCTCCTTCAATTGCTAATGGATCTGGGGTATTTGGATGCCCGGGCTGCTCTCCTGGTCCTCGGAACGCCCTGGACTGCTCAATTGTTCATTTTCCTTTACTTCATCCGCACAGGAACGTTTAGTTGGGAAGGAGTTTGAAGTTGGGCAGTCGCCAGCCAGCCACCTCCCCGGATACTGCATCCGAGACCCTGCCAACACTGAGATGTCCATCGTAGTCGTGGACGAAACGTTTAGTCCATCAACGCCAACTGGACCACGGTCTACCAGCAGGAAATTTTATCTGATATTGATTCCGACCGTGAAAGCCTACGATGCTATATAAGTTCAAAATTGTTTGATTGCTTTTGAATTTTCTCCACGTCCTGGGTATGTAACAAAACCGTAGACACCTCTCACATAGCCGGAGGCTGCATAGTTTTCCGCCGATTTTTGTATTTATTCTGGATTAGTATTATTATAGATTTTTGAATGTTACTGATTTCATCTCAAACCAAGATTTATTTAATTTTGAATGTTCAAAAACTGTAAATACTTTTTGTATTTATCCTTTCATGCAGTACCTCAAGATGTGACTAACTTATTCAAGAAACATCATTTGAAACTACATGAAGATAAATTTAGTGAAAAAGTTTCCCTTGAAAGAGGAACAATGGTTAAGGATACTTTCCAACGCTTCTTCAAATTCATTAGACAATCATTGTTGGTTCTTACTCCAATTTAAACTTCTAAAACGTCTTACGTAGCATATGACAGTTTATACGTATATCATTAGTAGAGGCATTATTTATTTCGCTTTATCTTTCGTCCGAAAATCTGATGCTGATAAGAAGCACTGAGCACTTAATTTTTGTTTTAATTATTACTAGTAGCGGCGAGCGTCAATGCAACGCCTTACGGCACGAGCGTACCAATGATTGAGAGGTCACGGGTTCGTCTCTGCTAGAAATTTAATTTTAAAATTTAGTGTTTAACTTCGGTGACTTTGTGCTATAGCAAGATATTATCATCACTAACACCGTGCCACGTAGCCTCCTGCCAAAAGCCCATCCCTTTCCCTTCCACTTTCCATACTTCTCCACTCTCCACACCTACTTTGAACTCTCTTACCTTCTCCTCTGCACATACTCTTCTCACATTCCCAGTGCCAATTTCTCTCTATCTGACGCCCCAATTTCTTCACAATCTCTCACTGTTGGGACATGTTACTACTTTCGACCACGCACTCGGGGTAAAAATGGGGGAAATATAGTAACTACAGTCGGTTGCAGCAGAAAATTATCCGTGTAGTCAGTGGCGAAGGCTCAACCACATTACCTCTTTTTAAAACGTTTCTGTTAAGAATATTGTTCAAGTCTTAAGTATATCTCTCTGTCCCATTATTACCTTTGTTTTTTTGTGTGTTTTTTTTCGTGCGCTTTCCGTTAGGTGATTGTCACCTCACCTCAATTCACGTCTACGCGCTGTGTGCAAGATATGCGGTTTCGGCCGACGGTGATGTGAGGCTGCAGTTACATCTCAGTTTTCACATTGGCACTTATGATTCACATTGGCACTCAGTTTTCACATTGGCCCTTCCCAAAGCTTTGTTATTGCATTCTCTGAGCTTCTCCTTTTTCGATAGACATTCTGGCAATCCCAGTGTTCACATACCAACTGCTGTGAACTTCGTTGCGGGGTGCGGTGGGAAGACGGCTAGACCACACCACACATGCAAGATTGCCAACTGTCTGAATCTAGTACGTCGACTTATACTTGGATTTATACATAACTGCACTTGACGTAAGTCATCTGTTACGTTGTCATCCATTCGGGAGGTTGAACGTCACCATAGTGACGTCACTGTAGTGAGCTGTAAGCTTACGACCTGCCAGGTGCAATTCTAAATAAATCGAAGTATAGCATGTAACGAAACGCGAGTTATCAATACTGTACCAAATCCGTTTCTTGTCATTTGAATGTGTACCTGATGCTGAAATTCATGGACCTTCAACATAATGAGAGCATGATTTACCTTGTTGAAGTCTTTACTAGTGGTTTGAACTGTTCAAAACAGGTCGAACGTGCGTGGAGTATCAGGAAATCGTATGCTGTCCAGCATTATTCCACTACTGATCCCAATATTAAGCAAATCCGGGCCTGAATTCTGAGTAAGTGACGAGTAACTATTGATGAAGTGGTAAACCATGTGAACATTACTCATGGTTCTGCACATGAGAATGTCCAGTTCGATTGTCAAAGATCTAGTGATATATGAAAGCGCGCATCCACATACATGTCGATCAAGCCCTTCAAAATCTATATTTCCATGTGTTAGATCATCCTGGATACAATCCCGAACTCGTCAGCTGCTTACCTTCATTTTGGTTCTCCTCGAGATGCTTTAAGAAGTCGTACTCTCCTAAAGTGAAAAAAATTGGTGCATACGTGATACGCTCCTCAACCGAAAATCCTTTTTTTCTTTCTTACCTTACATTATAAGAAGGAAAATATTGAAATCGTGCGCCAGAAATCGGCGATTTTTGATCAAAAACACTCTTTTTGCCGAGCCTGATAATGAAAAATTGGATAAATCTTGTTCCTATCTGTAGTAAACTATTTCCTCTGTCACATATAGTCAGAATCCATGTTTTGATACCGAAAAATCGACTGACAGCAACACGTCTGTATGCCTGTCTCTTCGTCTGTCCGTCCGTCCAGCTGTCTGTGGCCAACTAACACCTAAACCCTTCAAACGATTTTCTCTAAAATTGATATTATTTCCTCCGTCGATCTGAACAAGCTCATGTTCCTGCAAATTTCAAACAAATAATTTGGTATATAATATATAAAGCCTAAACATTTTCAAAATTTTCTAAAAAATAGCTCTACGTTTTTCATTAAACATTGTTCTCCGATAGCATAGAGAAAGCTTAAAAAATGGCCCAAGTCTTATCTTCTTTGAAATCCCTCGTAATTTTTCGAAAATTGCAAAAGTTCAGTTTTTTTCAGCTTTTTCTGACAACTACAATATTGAAGATAGTGATTATTTTCCGCACAAAAATCTGATATTCAAAGACAGATACTGGAATGAGGTCATTTATAATTTTTTGAATATATGAGTACTTTTTGGGTAATTTTCCGTCAAATATAAGCAATATTTAAACAATTATTTTCTTAAAAACAGCTCCTTTTTTAAAAACATTTTCTCCTCGTATGCATAAAAGGACGCTAAAAATCACTGGCGCTGATCCCATTTTCCACGAACTCTATGTGC